>PVKZ01002188.1:0-2500 GCA_004027375.1 Macroglossus sobrinus
GGACATTTTTTAAATCAAATTTATACCTCTTTAACTTCTGTTTGGAAAATATTGAACATAATCTTTCTTGAGGATTCTATCTTTATCAATTACCAATGTCAAGAGAGAGAGAGGGAGGGAGAGAGAGAGAGAGAGGAAAAAAGGAAGGAAGGAAGGAAGGAAGGAAGGAAGGAAGGAAGGAAGGAAGGAAGGAAGGAAGGAAGGAAGGGGGAGCATGGAAGGAGGGGGAAAAACCTGCTTTGGCCCCTTCCTTAAAGTCAGGTTGTAAATCAGCATCTTATCAAATGGCCTGTGATGAGGCTTTTCTCATTCGCTGCTTTTGCTCTACTGTGGGTTTAGAGAATAACAATTTTGGGGTGTTAAAACTTGGGTGTAAAAGTTTTAAAAAATATTTAGTGAGTCCAAGGGGTGTAGGGGAAAAGAGCCTAAGTGAGCACTGAAGAGGATCAATACAAACAGTACCCCATCTTTGGAAAGCTGGAGAGTACAGTGGTTACATGCATAGACTTTAGTCACACAGAGCTGCCTTAGAACCTTTGGCAAGTTATGAACATCTGTGGAATAGAAAGAGTAATAACATGACAACCAAAGAGGGATGTGAGAATTAAGTGAAATAAAGCATGCGAAGTACTCAGTATAATGCCTAGCCCATAATAAGCCCTCACTAAAAACAAATGTTAACTACATTGATATCCTAGGATCCTGTGCATTTTCTCTGCACATTTTCTGGTTCTTTCCTGTTATGTTCCAGATAGGTAGGTTTGCCAGATAGCTAAGTAAGAAACATGTAAGCTGATATTGTATTTAGATTTTATTCATTCATTAAAAAGAAAAAAGTATTTCTCAAGCTTGTGTACTGCATTTAGTCTTATACTAAATGTCATGGGGAGGGGTCTAAAAACACAGAAACCATCGTCTCTGCTCTGGGACACTGACAATCTATTTGCGGAGACCCAGCCAACACACCAACCAACTAGAACAATATTATAGCATGAGGGGTCAGAGTTCAAGCCCAGAGAATCACCCAGGAAAGGGGACATTTAGAAGTAAAATGTAACTAAATGCCTTTTCAAGCAGTCTGTTTTATTATCTGCTTGTGAGATCATACGCTCACCAATACAGGACAGACATAAACTTTTCCCACATTTCCCATTGTGGGGCTCATTCCATGAGGGTGACCCATTTTCTCCAAACACCTCTTCACACTACTGACCCTAAACTAGATTCTGTGTCTAAGGGTAACAACGAATAGAGGTTTTATTTTAAAGATTTTTTTAAAAAAAAGTGATCTGATAACCCACAACAAAAATGAGAATTAAGAACTGGACAACACCAAACTTTGTTTTCCTTTTCAATAGTTCCCCAACCTCCCCTTCCAGGGCAGTCCCCCTCTGTCCCTGCACCAACATCCCTCCCTCCCCCCCATGCTGAGTCTTTCTACTTCTAGTCCCTCAACATGGAAGGATTGTGAAGCCAAGGCTGTGGCTACATATCCCTGCAATGAACTTACCTTGGGAAGAATCTCAAGACCGGTCAATGCCATTTGTGTCTTCTCAAGCCCAGGTTCCATTTTGGCTTTTTTTTTTTTTTTTTTTGAGGGAAAATGAGAGAGTGAGTGAGTAAGAGCAAGCTTTGGCCCACAAAAGGTATCTAAAAGACTAAAGAGCGCATATTTCTGAGATCTGTTAATGGAAATTGTTTTCCCAGCTTGAAAATTGCCACATTTAAACTCACAACGTGGAGTAAGTGAAATCATAAATATGAACTCCTTTTCAGGCAACAAACGGCATTCAGAGTCTTTCTCCTTTGCCTTTGGGGATCCATATGCTGCAGTCTAGTTAGCTGCCCAGCGACAGACAAACATAAATCAAAGGTAATGGCTGTAGTAAAAAGGGTTCCTGTGAGTCCAAAAGTGTTTTCCAGGGAGGAATCAACATGCTTCTTATCACACCAGAGTCACCAGATAGCCAAAGTTTAGCTCTTACAAAGACAAACAAATAACAAAAGCAGTAAAAATTAAAACGTCTGCTCTGTTCACTGTCTGCACTCAACAGTGGGGTGGAATAGGCATCTGAAAGTTTACAATAGTAAAAGGATCAGGGCAAGAGGCCAGAGAGAGAGGACTAGACTTGATGGCTTATTTGCCTTTCCGTTATTGCCCCTTGTTGCCTACTATGGACATAGCTCCTTTGTCCTCTCCTTTATACCATTATTGCTTTTGTGTGGTCTGTGAACCTTCTCAGCTAAATAAAAATTGAGCCTTAACTTAAAGTGCCACTCTCACCAGAGAAACCCTTAGGAGGAAGTAGTAAAATGGAAGATGGTACAAGTTATATGCTCACAGATGGCCAACTCTTTACCTAAAGAACTAGATTAGGCACAGTCAACCAAGTTATTCCAGCCATTAACTCAGGCACCAGTGAGTCCAGCACACAAATCCTTATAACCAACACTTGAATAGGGTCTCAGTGAGCCAAGTGAGGGTCGTGTGTATAGAAAT
>PVKZ01002188.1:5000-64985 GCA_004027375.1 Macroglossus sobrinus
AAAACTTCAGGCTTTCACATACTATGTTTTTATTTGCTTCAAGTGTTCTTTAAATCTACTACCTTTGTTATTGCTTTAACATGTTTTATACAAAAGTAGCAGTGCTATTATTATAAGTAGAAAATAAATAATCCTTGCAAAGAATATGTGGCAGTCACAAAAATGAATACAATGATAACAACAAAAAAAATTTAATTACGGTTATTATTACAACTGAGGCCTGATGTCTCTTAAAAAGGGAAAGGAAAAAATGATATAGAGGTGTTGAAGACAGACTAGCACCAAACTGAGACTTTTTTGTGGGCTTAATGAGAAAGGCTGCAAGAATTGAAAGAGAATAATGTCCTCACTTTTTGGTCAGTGTCATTTAGTTCTGTGTATTATCTAATGCCACCTCCCATACCATCACTCATTTAGTGACTCCTCTAAGATCGCCCAGAGACTCAGTGAACTTGGCTTAGGTTTTCTGGCTCCCAGCCTTACCTCTTTTCACAGTGCCACACTCCCCACCACCAGCAGGGTAAATCCATTCACTTGGACATAGTAACCACCTTCCTACCCCCACACTCAGCAAGGCCTAGGAAGCGAAAAGAGTGCACACTGCCAACTACGTCCTCACACTGTGTTCTAAACCCCCCTTGCGCCCCCTTCACAGGTCCAGAGCACTAGCCTCTTGGAAAGACCTGAGAGTATGCTATGCTCTACACACTCGCTCCCTCACCTACCCGCTATAGGCTGCTACCCTAAAGACACCCCAAAGAGGCAATGTCAGAAGGACATGGATAGGGGGAAAAATCCCGAAGACAAAAAGATACAGCAGTCATTCCCTGAGGCTCTGGCTTTAGCTAGAATCCTGCTCAGGGTCAGGGTTCCCAGTCTCTAAGGGGCAGAGCAGGCAATGGCCTAGAGAGAACCAGTAACTTCAAGGTGAATCTCCTGGGAGTTAGGTGTGTTCCCAGATGACGCATCCAACTTATTGTAATTACCCAGATCAGAGACGGAATGTTCAAATACCCTAAGTCCTGCCAAGTGTCCCTGAGCCACACATCCTAAATCTCCTGTGACTGCTCTAGGAGAA
Source organism: Macroglossus sobrinus (assembly GCA_004027375.1). Lineage (NCBI taxonomy): Eukaryota > Metazoa > Chordata > Mammalia > Chiroptera > Pteropodidae > Macroglossus > Macroglossus sobrinus. The sequence continues at coordinate 6,079 of PVKZ01002188.1, forward strand.
CAGACTAGCCAGAAACAAAGATTTTCCCTTTCAAACCCTTATTTTGGGTCTGTGAGCCACAAGCACCTCTGGGGACAGTAGGCTTGATCTTCCTCTGACACACGAGACCCCTGCCCTCCAATGCATAGTGCAGGCAGATATTCGTCTCACTGTGAAGGACCCTTATGGAGACACCCACTTACCACTCAGGCTGGTGGCTCTGTTTTGAAAAATTCCTCCCTCTAGGGAAGAGGCCTCAGCCAGCCCTTGGGGTCCCCTCCATGACCTACATTGTCTCCTTGAGTTCTCTGCTGCAGTTTTGTTTTGAGTCAGATGTTCTGTGGTGCATTGTACAGCAGCTGGTCCCTGAGCACACACTGCTGAGGAGAGCCGCCCCCACAACCCTCACTTTCGCGGCATTTGCCTTGCCAATTATTAGTACAATGGGCCAATTCTCATCCTGTGTTGCTCTTGGGGAAAATATGCAAGCTAGGGAACTGGCCTACATTGGAAATGGAACAGCAGAAGTTGCCAATTAACATGAATTTCTTTACTGCATCCCCTAAAGAGGTTAGTCTCTCGGGAGAGTTTATGAAAGACATGATCCCAGGCCCTCCAGGAACTCCTTAGATGCCTCATATCTCTTGGGGTTGGGACAAAGGTCACTTGGTCTAACCCTCTGTGCAATGCTTGAATCCCTTAGATCAGGGGTCCCCAACTTCTGGGCTGCAGATCAGTACCAGTCCACGGCCTGTTAGGAACCAGGCTGCATAGCTGGTTCATCTGTATTTGCAGCCGCTCCCAACACTAGCCTCACCACCTCAGCTCCACCTCAGAGCATCAGGCATTAGATTCTCATAGAAGCACTGGTCCCTGGTACCAAAGAGATTGCGGACCGCTGCAACCTTAGCAGCTTCCAGAGTACATCCATGTTTGAGGAACTCACTCATGGATAGTGATCTATGGCTGGGCAGTCCACCTTTGGACAGCTCTATAGATTTGAAATGTCTTCCTTTAGTTGACTCAAGTCTTCCTCCCCAGAGCTTCCTTGCTTTGTTCTGAGCTAGTGAGTCAGCCTAGTTAACCACTCAGTCTTCACTCCCAGGAAATAACCAAGCACTCAGGAAAATAGCCCGTAGGACAAAAATAAGTGTTGGATAAGCACAAGAGAAAGCCCACTATAACAAAAAGGCTAATAGGTGGAAGAATTATTGGGCTTTTCTTATGGCCCTAAACATTGGTCAGGTTATAGATTCAGCAGGTAGAAGGACTACAGCAGCCCCTGAAACTCCAGTTGCACACACATCAGAAAATGTGTGGAATTCCTAAGAAATGGGGAGAAGAGCAGAAGCTGCAGCCTTAGCTTTGTAGGAGTTCACACTCTCACCAGGAAGATAAAAAATAGAAGCATTTGGATAAACCTGAAGCTTGGTCCTTATTTAAGCAGGCCTTAGATGATGGGCAAGCACAGTCTCTGTGGGAGGGACTAGTGTTATGGCCAAAGGCATTGGCCTCTCCCTAGAACTTTCTACTTAAGCCATTTTAAAAAGCTTAAATTTCTCTGCCTCAGGCCTGGCTCATACCTCCTCACCACAGCTCAAGCCAGCCCCGCAATCTTGGAAGAGCTGTTGGCTCAGAAACACAAAGGGAGTCTGGGACCATCCCCCATTATGTGGGAAGAGCAAGGAAAAATATGAAAAAGAAAAAAATCTCCTTCCACACAAAGGAAGGGACAAACCAGACAACACAGTTAAGGAGAACAGATGAAGGTGGGGGCAGGGCTCATTACCATAACAACAAGCCCAGACAATTCTGAAACAGGGAATTGTTTGTCTTTTCACCTGTCAATCTTCTCATTATTGTCACTCTCCTGGTAGAAGACAGTTGTGACTTTTTCACTCCCACCGATTAGCTGCCTGGCTTTGGGGAATTCAACCACTGTGGGATGGGAGGAGAATAGGGTCCCCCAGAGGAGTGCTGGGAAGACCTAAATTCTTTCTGTCTTTCTCCTTGTCCTGGTTGTAGCTGGGAAGCTTATAGCTTGCCTATGAAACATGAACATAGCTGTTTGTACTCAGGTCTGCAAGAATGTTCCCTCTTGTAGGGACACTACGAGCCAGAGGAGGAATCAGAGCTCTGGTCCTTAAATAAAAGGGATTGTTGTCTCTTCCCTCAGGAAACCCCATCATATTCCAGCAGAATGAGTCTAAGAAAGTCAACGAGGGGAACTTTGCAGAAAACCGTGGCCTTGGGCCTTTTTTGAAAAAACTAAATTCAGTGCTGTCAGAAAGTCAATGGCACACCTAAGGGAAATCAGAACACGTTGCCTACACGTAAACTCCACAGCTATGTGGGCCAAGAAGACATCAACACCAGCACTTCATTCTACATCCTATCAAATTGTGCCAAATCTAGACAGTTGTGCTACATCTAAGTTTGCCTTCTGATACTGACAGTGGTAGTGCCCAGACACCTCCTTGTCAGAGTTTTCCCTGACCCCTGCACTACGGAATTGTGTTGTCACAAAGAAAGATCACTCTGTGTTCTGCAAGCGGAAGCAGCCTACGTATCGTCTGGCTGCCCTCCGTTTGGGGCGTGTCCTTCACACACATACATACACTGCCATCTCCATGGGCCAGAGACCTTCTTCAAAAGTGAGGGATGCTCTCCATCTCCATCTCATTATGAGACATAATCAAATGCTCAGTCACTGGATCTTCCTCCTTCTGCAGTTATATAGACTATGTCTTCTGTCCCCACTTCCATATGAACATCTAACCCTACTTCCTTCTCAGAGACACCAGAAATGGGCACTCCACATTCTATGGCCAGGAAGGCATAGTAGCAATAAAAGATGCCCACCACTCCCTTATCTTTGAAGACAACCTACAACTGAGGTGAATTTGAAAAGATCATGAGGAAGGAAATAGAAACAGCCTTGGTGATGAAGGAGGCAAGGTGCACTTCAGTTACTGAAAGTCCGGTCAGCTTGTGAAGCCAGCAGGACTCTTTCTTTTCTTCCTTGCCTCTTATCTGCCACCTCTCCCAGGCCTGTTCTCCATCCACTCCCTCTGAGCATCACTGTCAACCACTTCTCATTTCTAAGATGTGAGCTAGTAATGCATTATATGCCTCCCCACCAAACCCTTAGCCCTATCCACACAGAAAAGTTTTATAGGAAATTCTATGAATTCTAATTCTTCCAAGGACTCTAAATTACCCTATAAAGGCAGAATGATAGACCTCCTAAACAACAAATAGGGAGATGTTTTGAGTATTCTAAAAAATCATACCAAGTTGAAATTTGCTCATTCAACCAACTCTTGAACGAAGCACCATACTCATTTTTACACATTTCCCTTATCAGGCCATTTTAACCAGAGCAGGAGAAAGTCTACTCCTTTGAAAAAACATTTCCACTGCTTCCAAAGCCAGAATATGCCTTGCCAAGTGTAAACCATTTTTCAAAAGCCATCTGCTTTAGCAATACAGGAAGCCACCAAAGGGATGTGCGTTAGCTAATCCTACAGCTCTGCTGGACAAGACTGCTTCTGGGGAGGGGAGACATGCTGCTATTTGCCAGCTGCAGTTCTCGAGCTCAGACCTGCTGAATCCTGTACAATGCACCAAGTAGAACCAGGGCAGAGGTTACTGACTTGGTCAACAACAGACCCCTGTTCACACACCCAGACTCTAATAGGCAGATATCAAAGGAGTCCCTAAGGCAAGGCAGCTCACTCTTTGCTTGCCTATATGCCACCTGAAAAAGAACACATAAAGAAGAATAAAAACTATATCTTATCCAGTGCCACCAACCTACTAACCATGTTGTGTGCTTGTTCCAGCTGAGGCATGCATTTTATTTTAATTCAATGAGAAACTTGTGCTTGTGCAAATAATATAAGCAAAGGTGGTAGAGCCATCATGACATTTGGGAATGATTATTCATCCAGGAATTAAAGATGTGCTCTTGCCCATATGAAGAATTTCACTGAGCAGTTTTCCCCTCTCCTTGAGTCATTACCTCCCACCGTGACCCAGTTTTGTTTGGCTGTTTTTACCACTTGGGAAGATGTTATCCCTCAGACCCCACTTTAAACCCTACTGGAGGTGACAAAACTCAGGGATTGTCTCATCAAACTGATGACTTTTCTTAGGCTCCACAAAGTGAGCTCTGTCCACCTCCTATTGGACATGGGTACTTGTGCACAGGTCCTTAGAAATTAAGCGCCCTGCTCCATGACCCCCCTCAAACAAAACCAGTGCAAGATCTTTTACTGCAGGTAACAGATTTCTAAATTCAGGCACCCGAATCTGCCTACAGTGTTTTTTTAGCAAGAACCTCCAACAGAAAGATGACACTAATTAAGCATAATTATTAGGATTTAATAGAGCCATTTTTCTATCTCAATACCTTTTTCTATTCCAAGCCCCCCAGTTTTCTTTCCCTAAATTAGGACTCAGAGCAGTAAGTTAAAAGTATATATTAGCGGATCTTTATTATATATACAATAACTGTCTTATTAAATTGAAATCAAATGCACATCTAAGGGAAAGTTCATTTGAACTACCAACTCTCTGAGAAACACTGAGAAACATAAACAATAAGTGAGGCAAATGCATTGCTGAGCAACAGAGGGGATGAAGGGCAGGAACTACACTGAAAAGGAAGGGACAGTTTTCTGAAGGAATGGAGTAAGCTCAAGGGTGCAGATCTTGGTAGAAGCTGCCCTGAATTTCTTGTGGCATTTCGCTTCCCAGAATAGGCATTAGGGAGGGGGAAATGTAATTATAAATTAAACATAATCAGGGATGCTTGGAAAATTGTTATACACACACAATTTTTTTTTTTCTGGGGGAATGTTTAATACTGTGTCAGTGAACAAATAGCCTTTCCAACTATTAGGAATGTTAAAGAGGGTGATGGGGTTGAGTGTATGTGTGTAAAGATGCTGTTACTTAGATGGTCTCTAGCCTCCTGGCTCACTTTACTCTTTTTCCCTGCCCCCTTCCCTTCCTCCTCTTCCTAGGACAAGACAAGCGCTCTGAGCCTCAGCAATGTGGCAGGCGTGTTCTACATCCTGATTGGAGGACTTGGACTAGCCATGCTGGTTGCCTTAATCGAGTTTTGCTACAAATCCCGTAGCGAGTCCAAGCGGATGAAGGTGGCATCGTCTTCCCAGGCCCTTTTCCCAACCTGATACAGCTGGGTTTCCTGGGAGTCCCTCTACTAGAAAGGGTGGGAGTGACCAAGAGATTGAGGTCAGCCCAAGGCACGGAGCAGAGAGCTGTTATGAGGAAGGTGACAGGGGAAGAGGCAGCTATGAGAAAGGAAAGAAGACAGGAAACATAAGGTCCAAGAAAACAACTACATCAGCCAAAGATGGATGGTGAGATTAAGATAGGAGCTGAAGTAGACAGTGAGCACAGCATGAGGCAAGAATAATCACTACAAAGGTAGATCCTTGCTGAGGTTGCATTAACAGAAGTGAAGCTCCCAATATAGAGGAAATGGTGTCAACCCTCTGCAAAATAGATAATCTTACCATGCTTGGTGAATTAGGTCTTTTCTTAGCTACCAGATTGTGAGACAGACTTTGGCAAAGAGGATCATGCACAGAGAAGGGTAAGAGAATTAATTAGATGGCCCCAAGCAACATCAAATATAGCTAAAGGGAAATAAGTGGAGAAGAGAAGTATGAAGAATACTTGGCTTGACTGTAAAAATAAATATGAACATTTTTTCAGGTGGGAAAGAAAACAGACTAGTTCTGTGGGGTACCAAACTGTACAATAAGAACTAACAACTAAAAGCTATGGGAAACAACTGTTAACACAATAAGGGAGATGTATTTTTCTTTGAGAGATACCCAAAACTTGAATGAATTATCTCAATAAGTAGCAAGCATTCCATCACTGGAGGCATACAAGTAGAGGCTGAATAACTCTTGGCAAGGATATCAATTCAAGTGTCCAAAGGGAGTTAGATTAAATGACCTTCACATTCCATCATGTAGCTTCAATAAGAAAATATTTATGAAAGTGTTAATTGCGTGAGCAACACTATGAACAAGACATCCTGAGGAAGCAGAGAAGACTGAAATGCAAAATGTGACCTTCATCAAAGAATGACACAGAAAAATTACTCAGTGAAGCAATCTATGGTATAGATAGGAAGGTCTATAGCAATATAGAAAGGGAAAAAAAATTAGAGAAGACTTTCAGGAAGAGGCATAAATTAAGAGGAAGGACAAGTGGGATTCAGAAGTAGAGAGAAGCACAGCCACTCTGAGCTATGTACCCCAGGCTGTAACCCTGGCTGGAGTAGACTAAGAAGATTCACTGGTAGCATTTACTCTCCTAGAATGCACCCCAAGATACCCATTTCACAGCTGCTCACAAGCTCAACACACTCACTGTTGGATCACAAGCATAGCCTCCTGCCTAGACCCTCCCTGGCTTGGGCCATCAGTCCTACACATACCTCCAGGGTCACTCTTGGAGAAGACAGTTCTGGACATTTGCTGTCCCCATGTAAAAACTCTGTATTCAGGTCTGTACACAGGGACTGGAAGCTGGGGGAGGAGGGGCTTCTGTCCTGGCATTCAGATCTTCTGTTTTGGCATTCAACATTTCCAGGTCATGGCTCTAGCCTACTTTTCCCTCCCAGGCAATCTGCTCTCTTTATATGCTCCATACTCTAGCCACCCACCTCATGCTCCCCACTCATGACCTTTACGCATGCTGATGCCTCTTCCTGTCCTCTGTCCCATAGGGTTCATTCAAAAGACAACTTTCCTGAGGCATAACAGGAACAGTTAAAAGATGGTAGTGTGATGGTATTTGGCCAGGGGTCCTATAAACACCTCAGTCCTTCTCATGGCCAGCTCACCTACTATGTCCAAGCACAAAACACAGTGAAGGCATGGGCTTCAGACCCTAAAATCAGTGGAGACCTCCAAGGACCTTGGCTGGACACAACAAGGTCACCTAGAACCTTCACGAAGCTTACTTTGCCTATTCCATCTAAAACATAAGCCTAAAGACTATCCTATTTTACCCTCAAAAGTGAGGAAAGGCCACCTCAGAGGCAAAGAGGGGAACAGCAGAAGATCTAGGTGAGCTACAACCCTTACAAACCTCAGAACCTTCCCATGACAGTGACACAAACTAGTGGCCCAGGATAGCCCAACACCCATTGTGGGGGCCTCATCTCACTGCTCCCATAGGACCCAATGCAGTGTAGCAGTCTAGAGCACGGGCTCTGGAGTCGGAATGTCTGAGTGTAAATCCAGCCTGCTCCATCTTTTAACTGTCATCTTGGACAAGTTTCAATAGCTCTTGAATCCTGATTTTCTGTAAAATTAGATGAATGGTAGTACATACCTCAAAATTACTGTGAAGATGACATGAAAAATTGGATATAAAAGGCTTTGCAAAATTGTCTGGTTCATAGTAAGCCCTCAATAAATAATAACAATGATAACTAGAATTTATAATAATCATTTTTATTATTATTGATGGCCAGCAGTATTTTCACAGAACTAAATAATAGTTGTCATTTTGTTAGGATTCAAAATTTCAATCCAGTAGCTAGCTACAGCTTCCTTAAGACCTTCCTTTTATTACCCCTACTCACATGTCCTAGCTTTTTTGAGCTATACAGATTGTGAGTTCCCTAAGGCAAAAAGCTGTGTCTGATTTTTCTTTGGACATCCCACACACATAGGGTAAGTATTAGTAAAATCAATGTGGAATTGTATCTGAAGGTAAAAATCCCTTGGAGAATAAGATGAGACATCAGAGGAAGCTGTTGTCAGGTTAAGCAAATGCAACCATCAAAATCACCCAGCCTGGAAGAACAAACATCATCCAAGAACAAACATCATCCAAGGCAGTGTTTACCTTTATCACTGAAGTCACAACCTTCAGATTAAGACAGAAACCTGTAGAAGTAGCCACTGAGTCATGTCATATCTTCTTAGAGATGTTCTCATCCTTCCCTTTAAGGAAAAGATGTTGAATTTCTTAGGAGCCAACATCATGTTCTCTTGGAATTATTAATCTAAAGTCTTCCATCACAGTCTTCTGTTACTAATTCCATTGGCTGGCATCACTTCTACCCAACTGCTGAGGCTCCTCATAGTATTTTTAATCTCCAACTGCAGAAACGATACTTCTACTGCCTTCATTACTCGACCCAGTCCTTAATTTCTGAAGCTCTATCAACTCCTCTCTTGTCCAAAGGAGAAAAGTAGAACACATTTCACTTTCCTCTCAGACTTTCCAACTTTGCAGTCCTCTCTATCATTCTGTACTTTGCCTTCCCCAAAGGCAGTTAGCTCTTTGCAGAAGTGCAGCCTCCATCCTCACCCAGAGGCCCACATTGATGGTGTCAGGGATCTTTCACGAGAACCTTCCTTCTTGTTTTTTTCCTTGATCACAGTATTTGGCCAGCTCTTAAGGCCTTGAGCCCCTAAACCTAGTTCAGAGCCAGCCTTCTATTTTACAGCAGTGTTCAATGAGTCCTTCTCCATGCTGCACAGAAAAGAGAAGGAGAGGAAGAGGGGTCAGAAAAGACAAAGAATGGAAGGAGACAGAGAAGAAAGGAAGGAAAGAAGGAAAGACATCTTCTTAGTAACTTCCATGTTCAAAGTGCTATATACATTTTCACTAACTCTGTAGTGTGTTGTGCTTGCAGTCCAACAGATGAAGAAATAGAGGTTCAGAGAAGCTAAGCAGCTTGTCCTAACAAGGTTACAAAAGCTAGGAGCTGGTGGAACAGGAACTAGACCTCCAACATGGCTTCTGCAAACCTAGTTTCTCGATATCAGCCAAGCCACTGCTGATTTCTCTCTTCTCCAACCACATGGTGACAGATACTTTTGAGCACGTACTATGTATCCTCTCAAGCTATATGGCCACAGTGCACTGACAAATAATATGCGGCCCTTACCTTTAGGTTTTCTTGACCTAGTTGTTGAGGCCATCTATGGCATGTAACCCTTGGCTTGTCATTGTTGAGTTCCTTTCTCCTTTGATGTCACATGAGCAGAACACAGAGCAAGTGTCACAGGGACAATGGGAAGGGCACCCTGTCAGCGTTCCTTCCACAAAGACATATTAAGCATCACCATAACAAGCATTGCTCAGCACTGTGGATACAGTCAAGAAAAGATCAGACATAGCTTCTGCTCTCAAGACAGAGTTTGATGGAGAAGACAGAAAATAAATAAGCTACTTACACATGCTCAATGAGTGTTATCAAGAAAAATGCCCAGTGCTGTCAAGTCCTGATGGGGGGACAGGGACTGGGGCAAGTCAGAAAAGCTTCCTTGAGAAAGTGATGTTTAACAGATTTGAAGCATAAAAGGGATTAACCAGGAGAATTGTCAGCAAAAAAATGCACAAGTGTCAGAGACCCAAAAACCAGAACTCTTGTTTAGAAATCAAAAAATGGCCAGGAAGATAGGGCACAGGAAGACTGAGGAAAGAGAAAAACTTGAGAACAGGGGATTCAGGCAACCAGAACATTTGAGCATAATTGGTAGCAAAAATAGATAAACTAAGACAAACTCCAGATTGAATAGTCTCATATCCTTCACTCCTTCCTTCTGCTTGGGTTAACAGACCAGAATCTGAGTTTTTAGGTAATATGAAGGACAACCAGGGTCTTTAATATTCACCACCTTCCTCTCAACAGAAAGAAAACTCCTGCCTCTTCCACACTCAGGACAGCTACTAACTTTTCATAATTGCATGTGGCAGTGCTAACACAGGCCGTGTGTAAGCCAAAGCAATGGAAGCTTTGCACATTTCCATGGACTTAATAAGCAGCTGACAGACTTTAATTCTGGGAGTGCATCCACCATAGCAAACAGTCACTCTGGCTCTTAGCACACAAGCTAGGATGAGGTCATCACTGAGGTTGGAGCTTTTCTTAGAGTGTTCTATGATGTGCAGAGGCTGGGCAGACTTTTCTTTAAAAAGCAAGTGGTTGACACGTTAGGATGCAATCACTGTTAAAGAAAGGAGTTTGATGAGCCAGTTTGAGGGACTTTGAGGCAAGATTTACTCCCAGTGTATCGATGTCAAAACAATGACTCTAAGAATGAGCTTTAAGAATAGCTGGAATGTCAAGGATGGACCAGGGAGAACCATATTTCCCAGAGATCTGGTAAGGAATGACATCAGCTTATATGACAGCTTAGCTACAGTGAGTAGGAAGATCCACAGTTAAAAAGTCATCCACTTTGGCACTAGACCACATGTAACTGTAACCTTAAACAAGTCAGTGCTAAGTCCTCAGTTTCTCTGTAAAGTGAATGAAATAAACTAGGGTCAGTGTGTTTCAACCTTGCTTGCATACTAGAACCATCTGGGGAGTTTTTAAAACTCCAGATGTCAACCTCTCTGGGATTAGGTCTCAGGCTTCAGCGGGGGGTGTTTTTTTTCCCAAAGAACTCCCCAGTATGCATGCAAGTTTGAGAACGAGTGATCTAGTCATTTTTAGTATTGCTTTCCACTTCCAAGTTTTGACTCTATTCATTTCTTCTCCTGAGATCCCATAAATGTATCAGAAAGGAAGCCAATAAGTAGGCTGTACCCACTATCAATAGGTATATAGAGTCAATGACTTCAAGAAGCCCTTAGCTTCCTTGAAAACCAGTTCTCAGTGACATGACCTTGGAGGATTTTAGTTACATGCCCAGCTAAGTTCCCTCACACTTTGAGAGGCAGCAATGTCGACTGTGCCACCAATCTTCTCCTTTAAGAAAAATTGAACAGGTACCACTTCAATGAGATATTATGGGAAGGTATGAGACCTTTTGAAAAACAAAGCCCAAGGTGATCAGTGTGAACTTTAAACTCTTTTTTAATTAAAGGGATATGACAGAGAAAAATCATAGATGATAGGTATTTCAAGCTAATCTATAGAAGGTTCCATATTTCACATACACACACCAAGTTATTTTCTTTCAACGCTTTTAGGTGAGATAAGTAACTGCTAATTTCTCATGTTTTCATTTTACATTTGTCCCCACAGAGCATCACAGTGGTATTTATCTGGCCTTGACTTAGCAGAATGCAATCCAAGGCACACTTCCTCTTCAGTGGAGGACTACCAAGGCAGAATGTAAATAAACCAGCTCCAAAGGTTTGAGGAGGAGACAGAACCAGTGTGGGTAGAGCATCATATGTTGAAAACACATCTGAATCATGGATTTTAAAAAGAAAAGACATTTTAAAACATTATTAGAATTGCCAGTAATAAGAGGATATTTTCATGAAAGTACGGCAGGAAAAAAAAAATTGGATCAAAACTGCCGTTTATGTCTGTCTAACCACAGTAGGTTGACTGGCTTCTCTGATCACTAGAATCATGGGAAGATGCAAAGAAGAGAGCCATAGACTTCTTTAGACTTCTTCCTAGGTGGTTGTGTTTTCTTAGACAAATTTAAGAATAACAATTAAACATCAACTACATGCTGGACTTTCTGGGAAATAGCTAAGTATTAAGAAGACATGGCCCTTTCCTCCCTCCAGATAGTTAGCTCCCTTAAAGAAGACAAAACATATACCTGAAGCAGAACCATTATAAAAGAATGTATAATGTGTGAGTACTAAGGTGGGTAGAGGGGGGGAGCCAGCACTTGCTGGTGCAGTCTAGGATGGCTTCAAGAAAGAGGTGAGAACAGAATGTGCCTTGAAGGATGGGTAGTGTTGGTCTTAGAGGAAGAAATCCCTCAACTCATAGAAAATTCTCCTTTATATTGATTCCCATCAAGTAACTAAGTCCCACCTAAAAAAATCTATGAGTATCTCTTAATGTGAAGTTGGAAATGACAGGAAGAGATAAGGGTTTGGATTTCATGTCACAAAGTTACTTTCGCCAAAGGAACGCAAAACAGAATCCTGACTTTTGTCTAGTAGGAGATGGTTCTAATCTCAAATTATCATATTGAACATCCCACCTAACTCATCTGAACCTGGGGTGATGTTAGAGTCCATTTCATATACAGAATCCCACTATTCTAGAAATCACAAGTTTATTAACATTGATCTGAAGTGTCAATTTAGAAGTGAAGGTTTAGGAAGGAAGGAAGGAAGGAAGGAAGGAAGGAAGGAAGGAAGGAAGGAAGGAAGGAAGGAAGGAAGGAAGGAAGGAAGGAAGGAAGGAAGGAAGGAAGAAAAAGAAAGAAAGAAAAGCATGCAGGTTATACGTGCTGATCAGAAGAGGCTGAAACACAGCTAATGATCTCTGCAATCCATTTTCATTTTCTTTAGCACATACCCCTTTTCAATTACAATTTGCCTATTGTATTATTCAAATGAGTACTACATTCCCTTAGCACATGCTGCTAGAGGTAGGATAGCATTTTCCCTGAAGTAAATTGAAGGCAGTTTTTAATTTTAACCCCATGATAATACACCCTTAATTTTTTTAACATTTCAGATAATTTTTCACTCAGTGGCATCACTCTTGCTAAGAAAAGTTTGTAGGTACATAAACACATTTGATAAACATAGAGATTTCAAAGGTCTAGAGAGAGAAGGAGATATGCACAGGGTCATACAACTAATTCATGTTAGAACCAGAACTAAAATCCAAGCTCCCTAAACCCCAATTCCAGAGTTTTTTCCACTTGGTTTATATTGCTACATTTATTGCAATCAATACTACCAAGGAACTATTCCACCTTTAGAAATCACAGAATATAAGAACCAGAAAGAATCTTGGAGATCACCCAGTCCAGCACACCTCATTAAACAGAGAGAACATAGGTCCAGAGAGGGGATGACTTGTCCAGAGCCATGCGACAATTTTGTGTGTTCAAGGGAGGTCAAGATTAGCATTGTAGATTAGGAAAGGAGTTGGATGGGGAAGAGGTTAGAGATGATATTTTAAGTCCAGTGTTGACCCATACTCTTTGCCAATCATTGCCAAGGACCTGGGGAAGAACCCCTGGTCCTCCTGAAAAGGGTTTCTGTTTGATCCCACAGCAATCCATCAATGAAGCCATACGGACATCGACGCTCCCCCGAAACAGCGGGGCAGGAGCCAGCGGTGGCGGTAGTGGAGAGAATGGCCGAGTGGTCAGCCACGACTTCCCCAAGTCCATGCAATCAATTCCCTGCATGAGCCACAGTTCAGGGATGCCCTTGGGAGCAACAGGATTATAACTGGAGCAGATGAAGACCCTTTGGGGAGCAGGCTCGAGCTCTCCCAGCCCCATCCCAAGCCCTTCAGTGCCAAAAACAACAACAAAATGAAACGCAACCGCCACCAACCACCATGACCACAAGAAGGATGATTCAAAAGATTTTCCTGAAGAATTGAAAACCATTCTGCTGTCCCTTTTCCTGTTTTGATGTTCTTTCACCCTTTTCTGTTTGCTAAATAAGGATGATAAATAACACTGTACTGCAATAAGGGGAGAATAACCCTGTCTAATAGAGCTTGTGTCTCTGAAAATGGAGTCACTGGAACACTAATGAGGAAACTACTGTTTTCTTTTAATTTGGTTGTTAATGTGTCTTAGTGTGTGCAATTTTTTTCTTACTAATACTCATGGTTTGCAGGTTTTGTTAGGCCCTTTCCTTCTCCTTACTTCTTATTCCCAATTCCCTACCCATCTCTCTTCAGTTTTCAGATTGGAGATTCAAGATCTGTTCTACCTTAAAAGCAAGAAAAGGATAAAAGCAGACTTCAAACTAATTCGCCATGGGAGCTCTTCAAGTTACCCTTCACTCCTCAGCCCCGAGCCCTGAATGGAGACGGAGGTTGTGGAAGGAGTGAGCTGCCTTCCCCAGACAGGGCACTGCCTGAGCACTGATTTAGTTGAGAATGTGTGTGAAAAGCAACTCAGACCAAGGGTGGTGGAGAGGGTGAAGGCAGGTATGCACTCAGTGGAGGACTCAAGAAGTCATTGCTGGAGGCTCAGATAAAGCTTCCTTTAATGTGTAAGAACCATCTCATAGGCCTTAGATGGAATATCTTTCTTCAGAGTCAACCTTAACCCTGATAAGTATGTCCTTCTGATTATTCTCAAGCCCAAAGGCACTCTGGTGGCTGAAGGGCAGTTGGCCTTGTTAAACCAAGTAGAGACTTGGGAACAGCTGACGGCCAGGGAGACATCATTCTAGCTCTTCATCTGAGCAGGAGCCCATTGTGGAGTAGACTCTTTTTCCTTTTGGAGCCTCTGATTTGGAGGGAAACGCTATGCAAGCTAAGTGTGAAAGAAAGGTGATGAAAGACTATTGGAAAAGGAGGTTTCATCCAAGCCCACAAGGGACAGAACCTCCATGGTGTGCCCCTCTCCTAGGTTTGAGAGACTAAATATGAAGCTTAGGGTTTTACTTACCTGGAGAACCTTGGTTTTTATTCTCCACATAAAAATATTATTTTAGCATGTGACCAGATAACATTCTGTCACCTTTAGAAAGTAAAATACCCAAGGCTGAACTATTTGAAGGAAGAAAGGGATATGGATTAAGCTGATACTGACACTGGGGTTCTTAAGATCCCTGACCCCAACTTCTAACCCAAGGAGGCAGACCTTCCCCTGGCTTAGACAGAATGCAGATATTGTATTCCAGTAATTAGAATCAATTTGCCCAGGATTGTGACTTTAAAGCTTAACTAAAGCAAGATTGGAGAGATGACAGAACTCATGAAGAGAAGCCCAGGCTGACTGCAACTTTAACTGGGAGGGGGTGGTTCCTGGCACATGGCTTTCTTGGAGATCCCAATTCTCATTCTTGGTGCAATTGGCTTCCAGCTCTCCAGCAGCCACTCTCCTAGGTGCATGATTCAGTGCGTGCCATGTGTCATTAGCTTTTATTGATAACCATATTCTGGCTTGTTCCCTTCCCCCATACTTCTACCCAGTCTTCTCTGCTAGGGGTTATCATTAGCAACTGACAAACTAAAGGTTTTGGAGCCTGGCTACGAGTAGGCACAGCATGACTGGCTTTATCTGTGGATTCTCTCAGTGGACACCCACCATCTCTACGTCCTTCCCATTCTTCTTTCACCAGCCATAGCGAAAAACTATCCCAAAAGCAAATTCTTCACCCTTTTAACTCAAGTGCTATTCTATTGTTCAGTCTCTCACGTGTCAATGTGGGCATGGTACGTGAAGCAGGACGCTCAAGATGGATTATCACTTTTCATTACTGCCGGCTGATATCCTCCCAGGTCCCTGCTCTCTCATCAGATTTTTCTCAACCCTTAGCCTACCACTGCAGAATCTGATATGACCTGCCATTAGGGAATCTGCATTTCAGAGAAGTTGGAAATAACCCTCTACCATCAACATGCTTCAAAGACCTTTTCTCTTTTGCCTGGTTAGATGGCTCTCCAGCTACTGAGCTCACCAGTAATGTGATCTGATAGAGAGAGACCATCTATTTGAGAAATGAGGGTCTATTCTATGTGGGAGTCCAAGACTCCAGTGGAAGATGTTTTTCACCAATGAAGGAGTGATGGGGAAAACAAAAGCAAGAAAAAAAGTTAACTTGTATTATGTATTTTTACTACACTTTTCTTAAAAATAGAGCAATGGGAAAACTCTGAAAGAGACTGACATTTTTCTCAACAGGAATCCATACTTAACAGTTCTAGATTTCATTAAATTTTGCTCTTTGGTACCTGGGCTTTTTATTTAACACCTATATTTGTTTTAACTCTCTTAGCAAATGTGTGAAAGGATTTTTGCTTGATCAAACACTAAATATTTTTTTCGGTTCCTGTTTTTTTTCCAAGTAGCTAGGTTTTTTTTTTTTCGTTATTTGCATAAAATGAAAGTATCACCGAGAATTAAATCACTGTGGATCCATTATCTACTTTTTATATTTGTCCATTCCATTTTTGTGCCATTTCTGAAGACAGAGCTCTAGAGGTTTGTTATTTCCTTATTGCTGAGCCTAAGTGCAGCACATTATTTAATGGTAGCCACTATGTGTAACTCATAAACAGCTCTCAAACAAGTCATGTCAGCTGAATTAGATCATTGTGAGTTATTCATCCAAATAGGATTACAATGACAATGAAAAGACAGAGCAGTATTTGGGTTTCAAGGGCCACAGTTTCAAGTGCAGAAGGAGCAGGTCTGACTTGCAGTGGTTAGAGTACTTCTTGGGAACTGGTTGGCTTCCAGGAAATGTCTCCCACATGTTTCCAAACTGGAGTCCAGGAGTCCAGGTGTACCTGTGATGTGCACAGTCGCAACCAAAAGCAAAACTAGACCCAGCTTATGAGTAGATAACATTGGTCCTCAGACCACATGACCCTTGTTCTTACCTAAAAGCTTTTCTTTCACTTAAGAAAGATGCACTTTCCGTAAAGGATCTGACATTTGTCAACACTTAGTACTGATGCTTAAGAGTGGCTTCAAGTATTTTCTTTTCCAAGGAACTTTGCATAGTAACAGGGGTCAGAGGCCTAAAATAAATGAATGAAGCTCTAACAGTGGTACTTTAGGCAGCAACTACCATGGTAGAAAGGGGCTGGGGGAAAGGAAAGAATCTAGCAGGTTTGTGCAAAGCTGCAGTTTTCCGTACCACATGCAGTCTCCTCCAGCACCTAGGGTGCCACTGAATGAAGGAGCAGTCAGCACCAACTGACGTGGAGAAAACTGATCTCTGTCAACTTACCATCAAAGAGTTGGGATAATGATCATGATGGCTATAAGAGCACACATTACCTGATATTAAACATTTACTATGTGTTAAGCACACTTCATACCTTCTATATCGTGACAATGTCCCTCTGAGGTAGGTCCTTACAGATGAGGAACTCAGATTTACAGAGATAACATGACTTGTTCAAAGTCCTGTGAGTGACAGCCCAGGATTTGAATTGGGTCTGCTTGAATTCAAAGCCTTTCTATTACACATTTCTCTGTTAACTAGGCCATGATGCATGATGGTCAGGAAAATAACAGGCAAGCAGTTTTATCTTCCTATTATGCCAAAGTAACTGAAAATGGAGTGGTTAAAGTTATACTTGTCACACCTTTGAAGAAGCCAACACATCCTTTTGGGGAACAAGAGATCACTAATCCAGACAAGACTGCAAAAAAAGGGAGAAGAGAAGAAAGAGTTTCTTTTAGCCCCTTTAAAATAGATCCAGGCAAGGAGGCAGCAAGCAGGATGGGGAGGGGACTGAAAAGCAGGTCTCCTGCACAATAATTAACTCAGCCTAGGGAAGGACCCTCAGGGGTGGGGGAAATGGAGCTATTTTTCTGTGTAAACAAGACCAGGGTCAGTTCTGGAGATTACAGGGCAGTGAATTTAGGCTCAGCTAATAAAAAAATTTCTAATATCCCAAGTTTCCCCACAGTAGTTTTAGACTGCCCTTGGAGTCTAATACTGCCCCATCAAGGAGGCACCACAGCTGTGAAAGTTGAAATACAGATTCTCTCATTTTCCTTCTCTTGCATTTTTTATAGCCCCATTCAGGTTATCTGATTAGTAACACTCTGATATGTACTAAAAGGGGGTCAGCAAGGCCCCTAAAGAAATGGGCATGAATATTGGTCACTGAAATAATGTCAAAAATCAATTTAACTTATCCTAATTAAGAGACAAGTAGCAAGTTCCTTTCTTACCAAATGCCAATCTTCTCTCTAGGTAAGAATGTCTACATAGGTCCACTACTATCCCATTTTACAGATAAGAAAACTGAGGTTTTTTAATAAGAAGCTACTTTGCCAAGATCACAGTATGAGTAGAGAAGCAACGTGCTATCATGGAAAGGTCAATAGATTAAGGTTC
Organism: Macroglossus sobrinus; assembly: GCA_004027375.1. Taxonomy (NCBI): domain Eukaryota; kingdom Metazoa; phylum Chordata; class Mammalia; order Chiroptera; family Pteropodidae; genus Macroglossus; species Macroglossus sobrinus. Next base: position 23,839 of record PVKZ01002188.1, read on the forward strand.
ACAGTACCTGGATTCTCTCCTTCTTCCCTGTAATCTTGACAAGAAAATTAACTACCCTAAGCCTAACTGCCTTCATCAAAGAGATGGAAATGATGTCAAAGTAAGCAGTAATTCTTGACCCTAACTGCACAAGAATTACCTAGGGAATTTTAAACAAAATCACCAATATCCAAGATGCATCTCCAAATACAGTTTTTCTGAGTGTGGGCATAACTGCCATTGTTTTATTATTGTTGTTTGGTTTGGTTTTGAACTCTCATATGATTATAATGTGCAGCCAAGGTGTGCAGCCAGGATTGAGAACCACTACAATTGGGCAATGCAGAAGATTAAAGAAGATGCTCATGGAAACATCTTTGAAAATTGCAAAGCACTATATTAAGGGTATTTGACCAACACCAAAGCCAGGTTACTTGATGGCAATCAAATTTCCATGGTCCCAAGGGAGAAATGCCATTATATTCATCTGATTAAAGAGAAAGAAAAGACACAGTCCTTAACTTGACTCTATATGCTCCTTGGCCCTTTAAGCATGTTTGTAATACAGAGATTCAGGACATTAGAGATAAGATATAATTGTCAGGGGTACCTCTTCAGGAAGTAAGGGGGAAACAACTCTGTCAAATGAGTCAGCCTTCAACACAGCCAGTTATTTTCCAGACTGGAAAACTACTTGGCTGTTTCCATTATAGACACCAGATCTCACCACCTACATTTTCTAACACAGTCTACCAGAAAGCACCACCCATTAGCCTCATCCTCCATGGGCACCCCGAGTCCTACTGGTGACAACTCAATACTATGCTAGGGTTTCACAAACCTTTCACTTAGTTCTCAAAATGAGTCTGTGAGTTGGGGACATATTACCCCCATCTTACATGAGAAGACATGGAAGATCAGAGAGGTTCAGGATCCAAGGTCATGAAGCCAACCATGGACTTGACCTAGATATTTATTTGATCACCTCCTAAGGAAATTTTATCGTTCTAAGAGAAAGCACTGGACTGAGATTTAAAAGCCATGAAGTCTATTCCCAATATCATTGCCAATTTGCAGTGTGGCCTTGGGCAACTCATTTTCCTACTCTGGGCTTCAATGACCTAATCAGTGAAATGAGAGGAAAGAGGTTCCTCTAACTGATCTCTAAGATTTCTCCTAGTTGTAGCTGAGGTCAGTGGTTCTCAGTCAGAGGCAATTTTGTGCCCCAGCCCGGGACATTTGGTAAAGTCTGGAGATACTTTTTTGTTGTGATGACTAGGAATAGGGAATGATACTGGCATTTAGTGGGTAGAAAGCCAGGGATGCTGCTAACCTTCCTACAAACACACAGGGCAGCCTCCCACAATGAAGAATTACCCAGCCTGAAATGCCAGTAGTGTGAGGTTGATAAACGCTGTCTTTTATGATTATAGCATCCCAATAGTATCTTTGGATGTGGAATTATTGCAGGACAAGTCTGAAAAGGAAAAGGGTAAGGATCCTAAATCAAGTGAACCATCAGAGAAGATGAACACGAGTTTAGGCAAGGAAGAAGCTAAGTTTTGGGAAGTAAGCTGAGGTCAGAAGAGTTCGGCCCACAGCATAAATCTAGACAGGACAGAGAAGCCAAGGCTGGGGATTTAATCAGAAAGCCAGACACAGGCCAAAGCGTGGCTCAGGAGACAGCAGGGAGCTCTGCCTATAGAAGTGGTTTATATTCTTCCCTGTACCTTTTTGCAAATGACTCTTCAGCCATATCCAGTTGAGAAACCTACAAGTTAGCCCTACCTATCCCCCAAAAGACTGACTGAGCTTCATTTTTATCCCAGAATATACACTATTCCTTCTAACAAACACAGGTATTGAACACCTATGTACACAGATGGATGTCATGGAGAATAAGGAAGATAAATAATGATAGTCCTGTCTCTTATAGTCAGAAAGGAAAAACAAGACACATAAATACCTATAGAGTAACACAGATGGGAGGTAGATGGGAAAAAAGTGAAGTGCCTGGGTCAGGTCCTCTACATGCCTCTCATCACCTTACATCCAGCCTCTAAAAAGAAAATTCTGAACAGATGACATTTCATACCCTTCCCTCCTTAGTCACTATTTTCCAGCTGTCCTAGCTTCTGTACTGTTTCTCACAGATGCCACACTTAGTTCCATTTCAAGGCCCTTGCACCTGGAGTTTCCTTGGTTTGAAACCCTCTTTGACCAGATCTTTGTGAGGCTGGCTCCTTATTACCTATGTCTTAGCTCAAAATATAATCTCCCCAGAAGAGAAGGAGAGCCTTTCCTCTACACCTGCCCAGATTAGCTCTGAAATCACTCACTCTCACATTACTCATCACTACCTAATAATACCTTGTGTATTTGCTTATTGGCTGCCTCTTCCCATCTAGAATACACATTCGCAAGACCAGGGACCTGGTCTGCCCCAACACAATGCCTGGTACATAACAAACTTTCAGTCAATATTTATTGAATATGACTTGATGAATGAGAGAGGTGGAATGCTCTTTGGTGTCCAAAGGAGGAAAAGGTCATTTCTGCCAAGGGAAATAAGAGAAATGGGTGATTACATTTGTGTGTTGCCTTAAAGATATGTAGGCATTACACTGTGACAGAAAAATGCATTCGAGGAAGGGGAAATGGAACAAGCCAGGGTGTGGAGGCAGGAATCATCTGCAGGGCCTATATGGGAATGTGCAAGGACTTTCTGTAATTATCACCACAATAGCCAAGGAAATCAGTGAAGAGAAGACTGGAATGAGCATGAAGAGCTATTAATTCATCATGAAACTGGAAGTTGAAGTTTTGGGAGGACTGAGGAAGAGATTCATTTAGATATCAGGTATTAAGTAAACTGGTATCTTAGGCATTTACTATGTGCCAGCCACTTAACTCCACTTCTCTCATTTAATCCCCATGGCAGTAACCCTGTGAAGCAGAAGTATTATCCCAATTTTATGCTTGAGTAAGCTAAGGCTCAGAGGCAGAAACAGAGCTTTAGCCACCTAGAATTTATATATTCCTACAACAAAATTCCCTTAACAGCTCATAGGAAGCCATCTGTTCTCACGACAGTTTCTGATACAAAGCCTCAGAAAGGGATGTTAATAGAAGGGCCCAGACCTGCCACCTATGGATGGCATTTGCTTGAATATACAAGAAGTCACCAGAGAAGGAACCACTGGGTAGCACTAAAGACATTGTGATGGAAAGGATTCCGGGCCCTGTGTATACGCAATAAAAGGGAACCATAATGGATTTATAAATCAAGCCATGAGCACAGATGAGGATGGGTAGCTACTTTGCAACAGATTCACCATTCCTGCTATGATGAAGCATTCTCCTCAATTCCTGAAAGACTGTAGGAATGTTGATAAAGTTATCTTATATGTATCTCATGGCAAGGGATCCTTGGATATAGTTAAGGATTCTACATATATGTGTGTGTTTGGATGATTGCCACAGTAAGGCTATTATTACTAACAAAGAAAACAGCACACAAAAACGGTCTATAAACACCAAGTTACAAGAACTATGTGGTACAATAATAAATAGCATTATCACAAATAAATGTTACCACTGCTATTCGTTGAACATCTGCTCTGGGCTGGGCATTTTACACCTTTTGTCTGATTTCATGCTCACATATCTTTGGGGAGAAATAGTTGCATTTCCACTGGATAAATGTTTTGCATAAATGAATGAGATTCAGAGTTGGTAGAGACCTTAGAAATCATTAAATAATTTTATTCAATTATATTTTTATAAAAAAGTGAACTTGAGGCCCTAAAGAATAAGTGACTTGCCCAGGGTCATGTAAGTGTCTAGTTAAACTAAGACTAATTAGAAGCTAGCTCTCTGGCTCAAAGTGCAGAGATCTTCCTACACTTAAACAACCCAAAAACTCAATGTCTGGCATTTTTTAGAGCCCTGTAGAGCTAGTCAAATGTATCTGGATAAACTAGATCATAACCTAGGGAAGATTTTTTTAATTGAAGCAGCTGAAAACTGTAATCCAGACTAGCCTCAAATCTAAATAAAGTTGGCAAATGCATAGATGATGGGACTTTGGAACTGGAATAAAATTTTTCTCTAACCCAAAAAAAGGTAAAAAGGATTAAGAAGTACCAATCAATGGCCAGTTATGAAAATAGTCACAGGGATATAAAGTACAGCATAGAAAATATAGTCAGTAATACTGTAATAACTATGTATGGTGCCAGATGGGTACTAGACATGTTGGGGTGATCACTTCATAAGGTATATAAATGTCTAATCATTATGTTATATACCTGAAACTAACATAATATTGTATGCCAACTGTAATTGAAAAAGAAAAAATTTTCCCCCAACACAAAACATTTTCTTGATGTCTGTTATATCCCCAAAATTCTTATCCAGAATAAAGCCTTTGATTCCACAAAGTTAACTTCCTTTGTAAACACTCTTAGTAAGCAAAAATACTGGAAAAGTCAAATGTGGTTTAAATGCCTATTACAAGGCATCTTCCTGATAATAATATTCTATAGGAATAATAAAGAGAACTTGAAGTCTGGGGTAGACACATAAGAGAATAAGCAAAGAATTCAGAATGAAAAATTAGAAAACACTGAAGCCAAATGTCATGATTTTACATGTTTTAATGTACATTTCTAAAATGTAATCATAAAGAAATAGAAGAAATTGGTTATTCAGCAGAGAAACCTCTTTTTGTATGTACAGGAGTTTGAAGTGGATGATTATGCCATTATCTAAACAATACCAAGAGGAAAAATTTACTTTTAAAAGAACTTTAATTACCTAGATATTTTAGACAAATAAAATAGTTTGTTATCCTTTTCTTTATATCACCTGGAAACTGTGATCAGAAAAAGAAAATCATTTGTGTTTTTTCCCCAAAAAAAATAAATGTTTCTGACCTAGAGAACTTATCTTCACACCCAAACTCATTTAGTGAGGGGGCAGAAAAGCTGTTAATTTAATTTGAGTAATTAGCTTAAAAACTACATAGAAACCATTTAACAATGATATAAAAACTAACTTCCTAGCCACTGAAAAACCATTAGAAGGAATCCAGTGCAATAACTGGTCATAGATATCTATGGGGTTTGGCAACCTGGCATCCTTTCCTTTGGGGAGCTGCTCCCTACCACCATGTGGTCCTGATTGTGCTGCCAGTCTTGGTACCCGACACCTTCTCACACTGCTGGCCCTGGCAATTATAGACCCTCTTTGCCCTGGTCACAATGGGCTAAACATGGTCCTGTGGCCCATCAGGCCAATCAGAATTCTTCTCCAGGATTTTTTAAATCTGGAATTTAAATGAAAAGGAATCCTTAATTTTAAGTTGAAGCTAAACTTATCAAAGAGCTATCTTCTGAATCACGGAGTGAACATTTTTCTGCAGTAGGAGAGAACAAAGTCACCCAAGTCAAGATACATGATGAAGGGAAAGAGTCCTGATGTCATTTGAGTGCCTAGACTCAGTTCCTGAAGCCAATCTTTACCATATCTCCCAGTAGTAAGAGCTAATCAATTGCCTCTTTTGCCTAAGCTACTTTGAGTTAGAGTTCATCTCTAACAACAAAAGGGACTCTGATTCATCAATCGGTGACCAGCTAGGAATCTTATAATAGCTAATTAAGAAAAAGAAAGTCAGTAATTGAGCTCTAACCAGTTGCTTCTGTGGTTAGCCACTGGTCTCAAACTGATTTGACCAAATTCAAATTTTTTCAGTCCAAACTCATTTGCATGAATCAAGGCACCAATGTCACCATATTGGCATCTGTCAGCCTCCATTTCTCTCCTGTACTGACAAGCTAAAGAATGCTTTCTTGCTAACGTGTCTGGGGGAAGAGGAGCTGTGAATGTTAACTCATAAATAACCAAAAGTTTTCGAAAAATGGTTTAGTGTTAAGCATAAGAATGCTTTGAAGGTGTTCATTTCTGTCCATAAAATTTTATTTTCTTCATCTTTGGAAAAAGAGCACATTAGCAGGGGGTCTCTTCTTTCTCTCTCTCTTCCTCTCCCCCTCCACTTCCACCCTTTGAATTATTTCGGGGAGAGAAAGGAAGCTTTTCTCTCTTGTTCATGTTTACTTTTTTTCTGCAGCACAGATTAGACACCTGCAGTTGGCCGTAACTCTACATTAAATATGTTGCCTTGAATGGAAAGAAACATACTAAATGCATAAATTCCATGAGGCCCTGAGGGAGGCTACATAGATAAATGAGAGTATACAAAGAGAAAAATGATAGAGGCAAACTGTACTGACACACAGGCCACTGAGGCCAAGCAGCAGTTAGTGCTTTCAGAAGTCCCCAAAAAGCCTATCCCCTCCCTGTTGGCTCATATGCAAAATTCCACTCACTCCATTTGACGCTTTTACTTCGAGTGATGGTTGCTCTGGAATAATAATCTTTCATACTGCCACAGAATTCCACAGCTACAACGCTCCCTCATAACTATGGTCTGTCTTGATACACAGCAATGTCCTGAATGGTGGAGAGAATAGAGATTATCATTACCACTTTATAAATTAAAACCTGAGGTTGAGGGAGAATAAGAGTCTTGCCCAAAGTCACATAGGCAAAAGTGGATGAGCTCGAACTGGAACATGAACCTTCTGACTTATGATCTCCTTTCTCTATCAGATGAGAACCCCAGACAGTTGCTAGTCACGTGATAGCCCTTACATGGAGGGAAAAAGTAAAAGCACGCATCCACTAACTTGAAGATGTAATTGGCCAAGGGCTAGCCCTACAAACAAAAGAATGAAAAGAAGAAAACTATATTGTTTGCAGGCAGAGCCAAACTAAGGGGGGTAGGGCAAATGTTAGGACAGATGTTTTTGCTGCCATCACTAGAATTTTAAGGATGTGGGAACATTCTGCTTATTGGAATGCCTCAGGGAGAGCCCTCTGGAGATTTGCAGTGGATGCCTTCTAAGGAGTTAGCCAAGAGCCTTTTGCATTTCTGTGTGAGACAGGCAAACACAGATGGTGCTGCCATTTTCCCTTACAGCATATATTCTATCTGCTACATAATGATAAACACACACACACACACCACACACACACACACACACACACACACACCTAAAGAATATTGATCAGAAGAGTGTCAGATTATTTGGCTTCTGGGACACCAAGAGATCTTGTCAGGTACATATAACATTCTATAAGCCAGTCTCTGTGCCTAATGGCATTACATTTTCACCCTTTATCTCCCTCGCTTACTCTCACTCGCTCACTCTCAGTGCCCAAAGAAGTGGTCTAAGAGCATTATTACCTTTGATTTCACCTGTGACTCTCAAAGAGGCTGAACAACTTGTCCATCATCACAGAACGGCCAGTTGGTGGAGCCAGGTTGGCACTTCAGAGTTGCCTGACTTGAAATTCCCATTATCCTGGCCTTGGAGAAAGATAAATGCTTAATCTTCATTAAGAACCCAAATCATGACCTTGTAAACTAGCTCCTGGTTCATTTTTTAGAGATATAGACTTAGAATACAAATTGGTTACTTATCATCCTCTTTTCCCCCATATCCACTAAAGAAAAGGTGCAGGGCCAGTTTGCAAAATGTTAGTGTCCCTACTTTACAGACGAGGAAACAGAGGCTTAGAAAGATTTAACAGGTTGCTCCCAAGGCCAAGTAGGACTTTACACTACAGCCTCAGAAATTTCCCATTCCTCTATCTCACCAAGACTAACATATGTTAAGTGCTCAATAAATTAATGAATTAAGGGATTAATTCATTAGTTAATAATACTCAATTCAAGGACTGTATCTCATAAGGATTTTGCGTTCAAATTCTCTACATGCAGCTCTGCCTATCTCCTTGCCACAGAAAATCAACACTCATTAAATGGTCAAATCTGCAGAAGCTCTTCCTTCCTGAGTCCCCTGTGACAGGTGTCAGCAGTGACATTTACTTTCAACTTGGCATTCCCCACACCATCCCCAGAGCGACACCAGCCTGCCTGCAGTTCCATTAGTTCTTTGTGCATCTGTCCTACCACTGGCTCCTTCCCCACTGGCTGGCGTTCTGCCAGAGCCCACACTTCCTACTGTCCCCTGCCTCTGGCATTGGCATAAGAAGCCATCTCCCCAGCCCCCAATCAAGTCCAGTGCTGTAGGACCAATAGTGGCAAGAAGCATATGTGGAAATCAAGTCCAAAGACTGTAAGCAAACCAGACTTGCTGCCCCAAACCCACAGATATAACATGCCCTCTGTTTTAATCTTATTAAGAAGGTGCATCCATGCCTGTGCCAAAGAGGAAAAGATGAAGAGAAGGCACAGATGTCCAGGACTTTTCAGATTATAATTTTCTGCCTGTTGAGTTAATCATGTGCAATTTTACGGAATCCTGGACTCTCACAACTTGAGGGCTGAGTGGGATGGTCACTATCTAACATATGCCCCTTGCTTTCATACTTCCCAGAATGTGGGAAGTATGTGTCCCCACTTAGCCTTCTCTGACTTTAAAATGCAGTATATGAACTAGAGACATGTCTCTAGGCACTGGTTCTTAGTCTGCAATCCCAAGAGATCAAAGGTAATTCTCATCTCTTCCTATCCTGTACTCCTCACAATGAATATCTGCATGGTTTTTAATAATACATCATGGATATGGTTTTCTTATACCCAAGGCTGTGTCAGCTAAGGCTATGTCTATGTCTATGTATTGTGTGTATTTTGTAAACTACAATATGCTATACTAGTTGTAAGCGGGCATTACTATTACCAATTATTTTCATGCTTTGTATTTCTTCTCTGCATTTCAGTGATGCCCCAGTTCTTCACTTTGCCCAAAAGGCTAGGTCCAGACAGTTCAATATCACCAAGTGCCTCAACTTCAGAATGAGAAAGAAGATAGCAGCTTATGTTCAATGAGCACAGTGTTAGGCATTTTGCACTGTGATGCCATTTAATCCTCATAAGAACTCTGTACTATAAAGAGACTATGAGTGTTCTAATATACATGAGAAAACTGAGGCCAAGAAAAATAAGTAATTTGCCCAAGATTGAAAATTATGAAGAAATTATAAAGAGTCAAAACTGGGGTCTAAGTGCGTGGAACCTCAGAGCCTAATTGTCTAACCATGAGGCTAGATATTATCCAACATCAGAGGCCTTGGTCCTGTTCTGTTCATTCATTAGGAGATTCCTTTTTTGCCCCATTCTCCTTATCAACTCCATTGCTAAGACCTGTCAGTTCTACTTTAAAATATATTGGAAGTCCTCCCCTTTCCCTTACTCCCCACTGATAATGGCCTCAGAAGAGCACATCGCTCCCTTGTTAAAATCTTTCATTGACAATGACAGCACTTAAAGCAAAATCTAAGTTTTGGACCCACAGGATGGTTACTCTAATAGCAGTGGTCCCCATATTTTTTGGCACCAGCGACCGATGCTCCTATGAGAATCTATTGGCTAATGATCTGAAGTAGAGCTGAAGCAGTGAAGCTAGAGCTGAGAGCAGCTGTAAACACAGATGAAGCTTCACGTGCATGCATGCCATTCACCTCCTGCTGTGCAGCCCAGTTCCTAGCAGGCCACAAACCTGAATGGTCCATGGCCTGGGGATTGGGGACCCCTGCTCAGTAGGACCCAGTCCATGTCTACCTCTCTGACCTCACTCATCTCATCACCCCCTCACTCACTGTGCTCCAGCCTCACCAGCATTTTTTCTCTTCCTCCTTCTCACCTCCAGACCCTTTCACTTGCTCCTCCTCTTGAAATGCCCTTCCTGGGGCTATTTGCATACTTGCTCATACTCATCTTTCCATTGGCAGCTCAAACATCTCCTCCTCAGAAAGGCTACCTGAGCAACCTCTCTCCATACACCTTTGGTCCCTTCATGCCAGTTATTCTAACCTGTGATGACTATGATGTTTTGTTTTGTTTTTTAATCTTGTTTGTTTTCTGTCTTGTTTCTGGCAAGCATAAGCGCCTCGTCACTCTTGTTTACTGCCTGCCCTCTGCACCTAGAATCCCTTCTGGCCCACAGTATGTGCTCAATAAGTATCTGTGAAATAAATGAGCTGAATGCAATGGTCCATTGCTTCTGGGAGCAGAAGAAATTGAGCCTGTAACTTTATTTACTCTTGAAAAGCAAATTGCAGTGGCTTCCTACCCTTGCCAGTGATCTGCTAGTTGACACAGGCTGCACTTTATAAGATAGAATTGAAAGAACTGGAGAATATTAGTGCTTTGGCAGGACCATTAGAGATCATTTAATTTCTTGTTTTGTAAATGAGAAAACCAGAACCCAGAGAGGCTACCCAAGACCATATCCCTTTCTTCATAATATAATATTTCTTGGTGTTTAATTTCTTTAATTAAACAAGCAATTGTCCATTAAAAATGAAAACTGTATGAAAATATGTCTCATAAAGACTAGCGTTCCCCTATTTCCACTCTTTTCTCCAGGAGACACCACTGTTTCTACTTTGGAGCAAATCCTTCCAAGTCCTTTTGGTACGTGCCTATAAATAAATATATGTGTATGTTTATACATCTGGATCTTCACCATAATACTTGACTACCTTGAAAATTAGCTTAGACTTAGAGATTAAAAGGTTTCTTCATGAATGCATTTTTTAAAATACTAACAAACAGAGAGGTTTCAAGGAAAGAGATTCCATGGCGTGCTACCCCATGATAGAGGAAAACTCTAGGGACACTTGGGTGACTAAAAGGGCTCTGGGGATTCAACCATACAGGGCCCAGGGGGCAAATAAACTTTGCTCTCCGCAACTACTCTGGATCTGATGGGTGGTAAGTGAAATTCTAAATCTTCCTGGTGACCAAGCACTGACTGATTTATAGGAATTGATTCAACAGCTGCATAATCTCCTATGCCTTTGATGGTGGGAGTTAAACTAGAAGATGAAACATTGTTTTGAAAGGAAATTAGTGAAGTGGAGCCAGAAAAAAGCACGGAGAAGAGTTCACCAATTAAAAATGGGAGGGTTTGAATGAGACAGGCTGGGCTCAAGCCTTGAGATCTCACCAAGCCTCAATTTCCCCATCTGTAAAGTGGGAACAACAATGGTACTAATGGCATGGTACCTAGGCACCACCCAGACATGGGAGATATTTGAAAAGTGAATATATGGTAATGACTGTGCTGGATGGCTTCTCTGTTACATTTAAATGATTGGGTGAGACAATTAATGAACCTGGCCATGAGTCATAAATATCTAAGATCTTTAAAACATAAAAATTATTCATTATTCCAGGCTCAAGGATGGTACTGGAACCAGGAAGAACTCTCATTCCTGTTCTCTCTAGCCAGAATATGGAGAAACTTCACGCCCAGCCCTCTGAGTCCAAACTGGCACATCTGTGAAATAAATATAATAAATCTTGCCCAACCCCAAAGGACCACGTGGGGTCTGGGATATTGTATTGTAGTATGCCTGACAGAGCACAAGTCTCACTAAACATCAAATGTGTGAATGAATGAATGAATGAATGAATGCATAAATAAATAAATAAATGTTAAAGGCAAAGGCATAGGGTATGGAAAGAGTTGTCCAGGCTCTGTCACTTGCCTACTAAATATCCTTGTACATCATTCTCTCACACCCTAAATTTCCTCACCTATGACTTGGAGTTACCATAGCCCATCAATTCTAAGACACTTATTTTTCACTTTTAACATCTCTGATAGGAACAATGGGAAACTTCAGCCCAGCTTAGGGTCAATTTATTCATCAGACACAGTGGATGCAGTACCCAGGGCCCACAATACTTTTAGGAGCTCATGAAAATATTTTTAATTTCTTTTAAAATTAAAAGTTAATAAAATAAACTTTAGACCTATTAAAATGTTTTAATATGCAATATCAATATAGTCAGCTGTATATCAATATGGTCATAAAATATAATTTTTTTAACTTTTTTGAAGGAGGGAACCCACAGAAGTCATAACATGGCCCTGGCTCAGCCCTCCTCCTAACCCAAGGTGATGAAGCCAGAGACTCATTTGTGAGAAGAACTCCATAGTACACTGCCTGAGAACCACCACACTGTGTTAGGGATTGTTAGATAAAAGAGGCAACAGACTTGTTTTGAGTGTCCCGTAAGAATAGAACTTAGATGACTTTTCAAGAGGCTTCAGAGGAAACTCCTGGAGTGAAGGTCAGTTTACATTCCCTTCCAATGCCAGTAGCCTATGATTCTCAACAGTTGTTGAGTTTGTGTCTTATTAACCACAAAACATAGATTCCAATATTTCTCCAACTAGATGCTCCTTCTGCATTGAGGGTGAGATGACAGAGAGCCCAGCAAGTGACTGAAGGGTTCTGAGAAAACCATCCTGGGCCTCATCTGTAAATTAAGAACAATGGAATTTTAGGGTCCCTCCACCTCTGAAATGCTTAGATTTAAAGAAGAAAAATGAAATGTGCTATATGATGGTGTATAAAATAAGTGGTAACTTTTCACAATTGTGTTTCCCATATTTTACAAAACAGTGAAATTTTTTATATTGCTATATGTCAATAAGCAAAACCTTCTTAATTTCTAGATTTTTTCTTTAAAAAAAATGGTAGGAAGCTGCTCACCAAAATCCATTTTCTCTTTATCCTAGTTACACATCTAGACCATTTCCCAGAATCCCTTGCATATGTTCTAGATCTAGCCATGTGTCTTAGCCCAGCCAGTGAAAAATGAGAGATGAGATGGTGAGGATAGAACCTGGAAGGGAGACCACCTTGGAACAGAGGGTGAAGTAGATTGTTCTGGAGACAGTATGGTAAAGTGGAAGGCATGTATCAAGAAATCCATTTAGCATCAATTTAGCATCCATTTACTAGTTCCATTGGCTATTTCTATTCCCTTTACACACATTAGGGTAGGGTTGATGTTTCACATGTACACCCCAGTACAACTAGAGTTTATTCTCATGGGTCGGTGCGTGTATCATACCAGTTGAATGTTTTTAATACCATCCTTGCATCAGAGCAAACTATGTGTTTAGATCAGAATTATAACATCAGTGCCAGGGAAGAAAAGGAGAAGCATAAAAAACATCCCCTATCTTCTGCAGTTCACAATCAAGTCAGATAATAGAGACATAAATGAATAACTTAATTATGACACATCAAAGCCTTTCTTGTATTAGCGATAGAAATAGAGTACTAAAAACAAAGGGAAGAAAACATGAGAAATTGGGAAAGAAATCTTGGCAGGGGTAAGATCTAAACCAGTACCTGAAGCTGAGATGGAATGATACATACAGAGTGTAAAACAAGCAGAGGAAAAAGCCTGAGTAAAAACACATGGTCTGTATATCAGGGTACATGTGAGGAGCAGTGAAGGAACTGGCACTGAGGGGTGGAGGAAGGGGGCAAGAAATAGAGTATGAGAGGAAAGATAAGGCTGGAAATCTAAATTGGGACAAGATCATGAATGTCTGCCTCAACTTCCACTTTCCTCAGTCAGCAATAGTGAACATGTGAGAAGGGACATTGCATTGTGGATAAGTACATACTGGCCTTCGTCACTTTCCAACTGTTAGACCTGGAAAATCTTTTCCTCTGAGTCACAGTTTTCTCATCTGTCAAACTGACAAAATATCAAACTTCCCAGGGCTGTTAAGAGGAGATAACAAATGTAAGTACTTAGCATTTAGTAAATAATAAATACTAAATACTAGTCATTTTTACTTTTATGGAAGATTTCTTATAAAGGGACTGACATAGATCGTGCTTTAGAGTTACTAGTTGAAGTAGTAAGGAGGGTGGACTGAAGGTAAGGTCAAGATTAGCAGCAGAGCAGAGAGACCATATTTAAATAATAATCTCCAGAGCTGAAGAGAATCCTAAATATCATTTAAGTTAACCCTATCGGGGGTGGCTCCATAGTGTAGTGGTTAGCATGTCTGCTTTACACACAGAAGGTCCAGGCCCCGGGTGCACCAGGCCCTGAGCACATAGCGGGAGGAAGTGTGTGGAAAGAGGTGCCCTGCCTTCAGAAATACAGTTCTTTAAAAAAGGGAGACAGCAACATCTGTAGGTCAGGGTTGGAAGTTGGGGGAGCCAAGGGTGGAATTAAAGAAGGGAGAAAAAGTAACCCTATCATTTTACAGATAAAGGAAGTAAGGTTCAAAAGTGGGGTGTTACTTGCTAAACCCCGGGCATCTTGACTGCCAGTACAATGTTCTTTTCCTCACACACTGATCACCTGAACTTTACTATATTCATTAGCCAGCCAATGATTCAGGTCCAAAACAGAATAAAATTTACAGCGCATATTGGTTTCAGTGATTTGAGACCTGGAGATTAAGCCAAACTAGAAAAGGATGCCGTTTTGTTGACTCAAATTAGGATAACCATCTTTACCACCAAGCTAACATTTGTAACCCTTGAGGTCTATGATACATTCATATCTGAACCTAAATCTTACAGGGGCATCACGGAGAACAGCCCCTGGACCTGCGATAGCTCATCCCCATTTGACGCTAATCGCATGTGAATGCTTGAGTTAAGAAGACATCATTAAAAGTACATTAAGTTTAATTATGCCAGCAGCATCAGGCAGAGAGAGGCTCAGCATAATGCAGAATGCATAATTAGATAAGACCTAATCCATTACATTCTTATTTGTTAAGAAAATGTGTCTCATCTATAAGTGTCACCACAAGTAGTGGGTGGGTTACCACTTCTCAGGTAAGTATATTACTGCCACCAGTGAGGCCTTTTGTGGTATATACACCGCCATGAGATACTGACACAAAAATATTACCAATTGCTACAAGTGAGCCATCCACTGGGGCAGGCTTCAGGATTCCAAGGGATAGGGGTCAGCTTCCTTCTGCCTTTTGTGTGGTATGACAAGAATCCTGGGATAGAAGTCAAGAGATTTGAGTTCTATTATCACCTTATCCCTACTTCCTAGCTGTATGATATTTGAGGAAGTTATTTAACCTCTATGCATCTTGGCTTCCTTATCTATAAAATAAAGTTAATGGATGTGGGATGAAGGGAACCCTTGTGCACTGTTGGTGAGAATGTAAATTGGTGCAGCCACTATGGAGAACAGTACAAAATTTCCTCAGAAAATTAACAATAGATCTATCATATAATCTGACAATTCCACTTTGGGATATATATCCAGATGAAACAAAACCAGTATCTGGAGAAGATGTATACTTGAGTGTTCATAACAGCATTATTCACAATAGCCAAGGTATGGAAGCAACTTAACTTTCCATCATCACATAATATTATTCAGCCTTTAAAAAGAAAGAAATCCTGTCATTGATGACAACATGGATAAAATTAAAGGACATTATGCTAAGTGAAATAAGCCAAACAGAGAAAGACAAATGCTGCATGGGATTACTTACATGTGGAACAAAACAACAAAAAAGTTGAACACATAGAAAAAGAGCAGAAAAGTGGTTGCCACTAGGGATAGGGGAAGTAGAAACAGTTTGGTGAAAGAGTACAAACTTTCAGTTATAACATGAATATGGTCTGAGGAACTAAAGTATAACAGGGTGACTATAATTGATAACACTGGATTGTGTAATTGAAATTTACTAAGACCGTAGAAATTAAATGTTCTCACCAAAAAAGAAAAAAAAGGATATGTCAGGTGATGGATGTGTTAATTAACTCAATGAGGAGAATTGTTTCACAATACATACGTATATCAAATCATCACGTTGTACGCTTTAAATATCTTACAAGTTTATTTGTCAAGTGTACCTCGATAAAGCTGAAAAATAAAATAGTTAACTGTAATTGCCTCATGGGGTTGATATGAGAATTAAATGAGACAATTTACATAAAGTACTCAGAGCAGTGCCTTAAAGATGTTAATATACTCAGAAAATGGTAGTTGCTGCTGCTACCATTATCACCTTCACCATTATTGTCATTATCATCATCATCACCACCACCATCACCAGCATCATCACCAGTACTATTATTATTCCATCACCAGCACTGCATAAGGACCCTCCTCCCCTACCTATCCTATCAGTGATGATGGCCCTAGATATGAGTCCTCTTTTACCTATATCCTCTCTCCCTGGGTGATCTCAAACAATGCTATGACTTAAGTGTCAATACAAAATAATAATATTCAAATTCCACCTCCAGCTCTGAGCTCTAGCTCCGGCTTTGATATCATATTGACAGGCCCACTTTGATGTCTCATTCATGGACTCCTCACACATAACCAGACTGAAGCATGACTCGTGACCCCAGCTTCCATCACCACCCAATTCCTCCCACATCCTCCCCATCTCATTAAATGATACCACCAGCTACTTAGTTTTTCAAGTCATTAAGCTGTGAAAACTTCTCTTTCTTTCTTGAACATCTACATCCAATTCACTTGTACATTTTTTAGATTTTGCCTCCAAAATATATCTCAATTATGCCACTTCTCTATTCCCACTGCTACTTCACTTCATCTAATCCACACCATCATCTCCTCCCTAAACCAACTTCACTAGCCTCTTTAAGGCCTTGCATACCCTACTCGCCAATCCACTTTCTACACAGCATCAGAGTAATGAGAACAAAAATGTGAGTCAATCTTCTGCTCAAAACTTTCAATACCTCTCTAGCACCTTCAAGATAAGAACACAAGACACCAGTAACAGGAGGTATCAGATGCAGACATCTTTATTCTTTTATGACTGTATTGGGTTACCCAGAACCTAAGTCTCCCATTCTCAAACCAACACTGGTATGCAAGGAATCTTGGAATTAAGAAGCCAAAGGTCTACTGGAGTAGGTATCTCTTATAGTGAGTGGTCAGATAGGCATATTACAGCTACATGTCCAACTTCTTCTGTCAACCCTCCTCAGGTGCCACTAAAACCAGGTACAAGCCATTAGTCCAATTATTACTGGTAAGCAAAGATGACAAACTAGTACATCCTGCCCCTAAACGACTCACATATACATTATTGTAAAGCATCATTTATCTTCAGTTAGATTTGGCCAAGAGTTAATATTATACTCTAGACAACTCTAGAGATAAGCATGTGGTCAATTCAGCTGAGATAAACTCACATTACACATGAGTAATCAAAAGAAACAAACTAGTGATATATGACGATGAATCTCAAAACCATGATGTTGAGCAAAAAGTCAGACACAACTGTGTATACTGCGAGTTTTCCTTCATAGGAAATTCTAGAGTAGGCAATACTAAACAATGGTGATAGAAATTATAGCATGGCCATCTCTGTTAAGGGAAGACAGGTTTGCAGGAGTGGGGCATTGAACAGAAGAGCATATCAGAGAACTCTCTGAAGTTGTGGGAAAATTCTCTCTCTTGATGATGTGTACATATGACAGGTAAATACACTGATCTCTCTCTTTCTGTCTTCTGTCATGGAAACTACAGAGACCATGTGCTCCAGGTGTTAGATGTATAAGATGGCACTGTCTCCATAGCCTGGAGCCATGAGTGACAGCATGAAACACAGTTTGTCATGTTGGACATGTAGCATAAGTGAGAAATAAATTGTATGCTAACCAATGATATTTTGTAATTGTTACTTGAGTATAGCCTAGTCTATCCTAAATGACAAATTCTTTTTCTCTATATCCCTCGTGGCCTTTCATATACTTCCCTGAAACAATAATTCTCCATGAATAGATGTTGAATAAAAATAAGCTAATTCCCATTATGTTTCTGAAGCAAAAATGTTTGACTTGGGGCAAAGAAAATGAAAGGATCTATTGGAAGAGCTTAAAAACTGTTTAAAGAAAGCTATTCCCTCATGCCTCTCAAATAAAATGGAGCAGCATAGACTATAAATGAATAAAAGACCAGGATTTAGAATTAAGTCTGGGTTCAAGTTCCAGTTTCTGCTAACTTCAGATTATTTGTCTGTAAAACAGAACTAATAATTAGATGGAGAAAAATGTGTAAAGTGTTTATACAGTGCTTGACACATAGTAGGTAATTAATAAACATTAGCCTGGGTTATGAACTAAATTGTGTCATTCATATTTTGAAACTCTCAATGTTACTGAATTTGGAGATAGGGCCTTTAAGGAGGAAATTAAGGGTAAATAGGGTCATAAGGTTGGGGTACTGATCCAATAGGATTGTTGTACTTATAAAAGAAAAAAGATGCCATAGATCTCTCTCTCTGCTTCTTCACATATGCACACAGAGAAAAAAACAAGATACAGCAAGAAAGAGTCATCTAGGTCTCACAAGAATCTGACCATACTAGTTCTTTGATCTTGGACTTTGAGTGTTAGAACTGTGAAAAAATAAATTTTTGTTGTTTAAGCCACCCCTTCTGTGGTATTCTGATATGGCAGCCAGAGCAAACTATTGTGGCCTCTGACATCTTCATTATCAATAGTGAACATCCTTACTACATGTTTTTGGTTAGAGGAATGTTTTCATTTTTCATTCATTTGTTCAACAAATTAATATTCCTAGTATGTGCTTGATACTCTTCATGGCACTGGGCTTGAATAGTGCAAACAGCAACATCACTGCTCTCATGGAGGTTACATCCCCATGGGAGAGACAAAAATAACTAAATGAATAATTGTGATAAAGCATCAGGTACTGATAAATGCGGTGACAAAAAATAAAGCAACGTGAGGGAATAGTGAATGACAGGAGCTGATGTTTCATGCTGAACCGTAGAAAAACACCTCTGACAAGTCTCTGAGTGGAGACTTGGATGAGGTAAAGGAGATGTCATGAAAATATGTGGAGGAAGAACCCCAAGATAAAGCACAAAGGCTCCAAAATGGAAATGTATTTGGCAAATTCCAGTAATAACAGAAGCCAATGTGGCTGAAGCAGAGGAAGCAAAATTAGATAGAAATAGTAGCAAGAGGTGAGATAATGTAGAGCCTTATGGGTCAAAGGAAGAATTTTCCTCTTGTTCTGAGAGATGAAAACCTCTTAGGCAATTCGGGGGTTATACAGAGAATAACTTGATCTGACTGGGAGTTGATGGGGGAGGGTCACAGCAAGGAGGCCAGTTAGCAGCTTACTGCAACAGTCCATGCAAGAGATAATGGTGGATGGGCAGGTCTAGGGAAGTCAGGGTGGGATGGTGAGCAGAGGTCAGATTCTAGATGTAGTTCTAAGAAAAAGTATTTGCTGCTAATGTCGAATGTGGAAGGTAAGGGAAAGAAAGGAGGCAGAAATGAACTCAAGAATGTGGATGGAGGAAGAAAGTCTCTTAAAGGAGATAAGAGGATCTGGGTTTTAATCTTTGACCCTGCTCCTAACCTGCTACATGACCCCACACTCCTCTGTGTACTGGAAGATTAATCTTTCAAGTGGGATTAACCACACCTGCCATGTCTCTAAGACCCCTGCGAAGATCAAATCAAGTTCAAAATGCTTTGAAAGGCAGCAGCACAGGTCACCAAAAGGTCATCCTTGATTCATCCCCAAACACAAAATCTCCGTGAACTGCTGTTGCTGCCCCTCTGCATGCCCTATCTTCCCTCATCCCCAGGATGCCGTGATGTAATAAATCGTAAATAATGCTGACACAGAAATCGTCACTATCTTGGGCGGTGGACAGTGTGCAGCAGCCTGTGAGTGATGATGCCCTGGCATCCGGCTTCAGGTGGCTCAGAAGAGTAAACTGCTCACTCTCCTGGCACAGACACTGCTGAGAATGACCAAGGGAGCAGGACCAGGGGCTTTCAGAGGACATGGCCTGCACCTCTAGCTGTTCTCTCGTAAAATGGCTGTAGCACAGAAGTCTACACCCCTTTATTGTGCCGTGTTCCTGATCTCCAGGGCAAGGAGTTTGGCACTCCTGGAAAAATTCTAATTTCAACTTAAGTAAAGCAGAAGTGGTCCTCTGCACTCCCTGTCCCTGCTTTATTTTTTCTTCATACATCTATCACCACCTTACATACATTTTACTTGTTAATTGCCTATTCCCACTACCTATAGGCTCCTTGAGAGCAGGGACTTCTGCCTGCTGAATCTACTGCTTCATTCTAAGTGCCTGGAAAGGGGCCCGGCATGCATCAGAGGTACGATAAATCTTTGTTGAATTAACTGATGCATGGCGTTTTGAAAAGCCCTTTATCATTTCTGGAGGTCATATTAAGATTTTCTTTCTTTTTTTAAAAAATGTACAAACATTCACAAAATTTTGGCATGAAAATTCAGGGTGGGGGTACAGGAACCCAAAAAGTCATCCCTGAGTCGATTCCCTCAATTAAAAATCCAGAGGATAATGGAGAAAAGCTGGACCAGGAGCCCCAGATTCTCGATTCTAATTCTAGCTTCAGCCACAACTTGCTGTGTGGCTTTCGACAAATCATTCCATAATCTGGGCTTTACTCTCCTGATATGTAAAACAGCTGAAAGGGGCAAGGTGATCTCTAATGTCCCTTTTATTTTTTTTAACATTTTATTTATTTTCCCCCTCCCCTCTGGTAACCAGTAGTCTATTGTCCACATCCATGAGTTCCTTTTCCATCTGGCTTATTTCACTTAGTGTGATTATTTCAAGGTCCATCCATGCTGTTGCAAATGGCAGTATTTCATCTCTTCTTATGGCTGATATAATGCCCCTTTTAGATCTAACATTTTTAATTCTCTAGTGCTATAGAATTAGAGTTTTCTAATCCAAATCTTTTACTGTGCAGATGGGAAAATTAAGACTCAGAGAGAAAAAGGCATTAGCCTGTCCAAACGAGACCCATTCCAAACTATTGCCTTGGATTTTCTGACTGCAGAAAAAACTTTTGGTGGATTTGATATGTTTGTAGATGCATCTCCTTTGCTGTCATACCTCCCACTTCTGAATGAGCCCCTAAGCCTTGCGAGTGAGCAAAGTCTGATGAAACCTTTTGCAGGCCTTGCTGCTAGGCAGAAGTTGTCCCTAAAAATGCAAAGGGCTTTTCTTCATGTATGCAGAGCTTCCAGGCTCCCATGCCTCTCCTCTCCCTCTTCCTTCTGCCTTTCCTGTAACAGTCATGGCTCCTTGGTGGCCTGGATTAGATTGTACCCATGTGGCTATATGCTTTTAATTAAAATATTTTCTTTAAAAAAGTAAGTATTAGCCATTGCTCTAGGTTGACTGTTTTGAATTTTCCCATTACTCGAAACTATGAGTCTTTTTGCTCTTTTATTATCAAGATGCTGGTTCCAGCTTAAGGCTTAATCAATCAATTTTTTTATTGATTTGACTCAACTCCAGAGCCATCCATGGAAAGTCAGCTACTTACGGTTGATGGGGGAAGAAAAGAAAGGCGTGGCAGTCTCCTTACCAATTCAGTTAGCCTTATTAGCCTACATGTTTTATATTTCCTTATTCAAGGGGTTCATCTACACAATGTAAATTCAAGGTCATGACCAGATGAGAAAGATTGGACTTATACTGAAGAAGGTATTTTGGAAAAGAGAAAATCTAAGAATCAGTGCATAGCAAAGTGCTTGCTTCATGGTGAGTTCTCAGTTGTTAGAGAGAATGACAGAATAAAGGATGGACACTCGATGACCTAAAGTTGTTGCTTCCACATCTAACTTCCAGATTCCATGAAGACCAGGGCATTGGGAAGCTCTTTCCTGCACTTTCCAGTCTCCCCAGATTTTCTGTGTACCACTTCCCACAGAGAATAGGACCCTTAACACAGCCTCGTGCAGAAGAAACAGCTTTGGAACTGTATCTGTTTCCTGTGGCTGCTGTAACAAATTACAACAACTTGGTGGTTTAAAAGAATAAAAATTGATTCTCTCACAATCCTAGAAGCCAGAAGTCTGTGAACAGTTTCACTGAACTGAAATCAAGTGTCAGCAGGGCCACAATACTTCCAGAGGCTCTAGAGGAGAATCCATTCCTTTTCTCTCTCAGCTTCTGGTGGCTGTCAGCATCCCTGGGCTTGTGGTCACATCCCTCCAATCTCCGGTTCTGTAGTCACACTGCCTCTTCCTCTTCTGTGTATATAAAATCTCCCTCTGCCTTGTTCTTATAAAGACACTCATCATTGGATTTAGAGCCACCTAGATATCCCAGGATGATCTCATCTCAAAATTTTTAACTTAATCACATCTGCAAATATTTTTTTTTCCAAATAAAGTAACATTTACGGGTTCTAGGAATTAGGTGTAGATATATGTTGCAGGAAGGAGAGAAGGCATTTTTCAGCCTACCACAGTTACATTCAGTGATGCTTACCCAGGACAGCTGACCTGGACAGTAACACTCCTGCCCCCACTGCTACCTGGGTATAAAGATGGATCCTTCTTGTTTTATTATTCTACTTGAAGGTAACTTTGGAAAATTACTTCAATTCTCCTTACCACTATTAATATAATTGTTGTTGTTGTTGTTGTTGTTGTTTGTTGTTGTTGTTGTTGTTGTTGTTGTTGTTGTTATTTTGGAAGGAGAGAAGAAAGAGGAGAGAATGAAGAGGGGGCTCCTTCTTTTCTGCTAGTGGAGGGACAAACTATTTCATGCTGGCTAGAGCAAAGCATGGTAGGAGAGTCATAGTTCAAGGTAAGAGGTCCAAGTAGTTACTGGGCAAAACTAGAAATGATTAAAGCCCTTGGAACCAATTTTTTAGGGAATCTCAGTAGCTTTTTACGATGTGTCCAATTTTTTAACATAAAGGAACCACGAATCTCAGGCCAGGCTTTTTCCCTCATGAGACAAGGGAAGAAGGCTAAGATGAGGCATCCATGCTACCTTAGCCAGCCCCACCCATTCTGGGCCCAGCTCAGTGCCCTGGCCACCAGCCCCGAGGGGAACCCACCAAATTCTCCAGCACTTGTTTCTCAGGAAGCAGGATGGAGGCAGAAGTGCCAGAGAAAGATGCCTTAGAATCTGCCTTGACACCACCATATGTCCCTGTTAAGTGAGAACAGTAAGAAGAAAATCACAGATGAAACAAGAAAATCTTCAAAGCAGAAAGCTTCCCCAGATTTGTGGTCTTGCATTAAATGCACTGCATTTGCTGTGCAAGTTCCCATAATTGGCTAAGAAATCACACAGCTGGGGCTTTCACTCAGCCTGGGGAGATGGAAATGACTTGTAGTCCCTGCAAACAGAGGTTTTTCATGTCTCTCCCTAGGGTAACCTGGATATTTGCTGCCACACAGAGTGTATTAGTGCCCCAATTTGTTCTCTTTACATTCCTCAGGAGACGGGAAGCCACTGGGAAACATTTCTCTCTTATAGATGCCATGTGTCCTCCTACTGGTTTCTTTCGAAGATGTCTTGCCACTTTCTCTCAGCTGTCCCCTTTTCCCAATTCCCAGTGCCAGAAGCCAAGAAGACTCACTGCATTTTTAACCTGGGTTATGGAAGTAAGCTTCTCATTGACCTCCCTGCTCCATCCTCGCCTCCGGTCCCTCCTGCACATCCTGAGATTGTACGACAGTTTCATCATGCCAGAGCCCTGCCGGGGACTCCCTCACTGCCAAATGCCACAGTTCTGTGGGTGGAGTTTCCACCCACTGTCAGGCTTAGTTCTAAGCATCATCACATGAAAAACACTCAAGCTACTTAACTTTACAAACAATATATTCATTTTATAAATAAGACTCAATATAAATAAGACTCAATTCAAGAGTATCCTATTCATATAACAAAGTTATACTGTCATTGGCTAATCCTGATATGCTTTCTGAAGTTAGGAAAAATGGGTGGACCTTTTAGCTGGTAAAGTGAAGATTTTATATTACTCATGGCCACCTACTTCTACTCTTCATTTTGTGACAATTATGATTTACTGAAATGGTATGGATTTGATTTTACAGTGTCTTCCACTTTTTAGAGTTTTACTCACAGTTTATGCCATATTATTAAATTTCTGTCTGTTATCTCATCTTATAAGAATGGCCTGATGATATTTCACCTAATTTAAAGTTTGTGACAGTGTATCTTAAAATATAGGAAATGAGAAGAGTCAAAAGCCAATTCAGATAAAAGATTAATTTGCCTAAGCCACCTCACTGAATGATCAGGTGGTTATATAGCCGCATTAAGCTGCCAGTGACAGAGAAAAATTCTATCGTTTTGAACATGAGCTCCAAACCCAAAGTCACAAGACCACAATGCAGGTATAGACACAATTGAGCTGCTTCTCTGCATAGCAGTCTCAACATGGGGATTTATGGATTTTCCAATAACTAAGAAATCTCCTAAACTACACTGAGGAAGGAAGATAATTTTGAATATGGAAAACAGCAGAGATCAATGAGAGAATGAGCAGTTTATCTCTCTCTTCATTGCCCATGGATAAGAATACTATAAGAAACATCCATAGCATCAACAGAGGCATTACCACTTCACATGCAAAGTGATGACAGAAGTTAATTTTGCAACAACATGTATGTATCAGTGATATAACAAATATCATAATCATATTGATACCAGTCAAAACTGGTGATATCTATAGGTTTTACTGTCTAACAGCATAAGATAACAGGATTTATTCATGCCTATTTTTTCATAGAACATTCTCACTTTTAGCCATCTAAGAAAAAAGACCCCAAAATGCATTATCTAAGACAAAATTTAATTGTGAAAGGATTTATAAGGAAAATAAATAGTAACGTTTTAAGAACTTAAAATGGATGTTGTTGTTGTTGTTGTGTTTGCATGTTTCTTAAATTCTTTTATGAATACCAGAACAATAACAACAGAAAAAGAATATGGCATTAATTTATTTTCCTAAAAATGGGAGTTTTGTGTCTGTTGGGTAGACGGTGGTATTGGGAGGCAGTATTAAAATCTACAGATGCTTATGATAGTGTGTTGTGCATATAAATATCAAATTTATAAATATCTCATCAAACATGTCTCAGTCACTCTTTTCAGCCTCATCGTCCACATTCCCCAACTGGTACCATTTGCTCCATCCACATTGCTTTCCTCGCTGCCCACAGAAGAGACCTTCCTCCATGCCTCTCCACATTTGTGTCTGGCTCCCCTCTACCTAGAAACTCCTTCTTGGGTCTCTCCATCTTTTAATACCAAGCTCCGTTCCCACCTCTTCACGAAGCCTCCTCTGGAGAAGTTCTGCCAACACCTATACTTCCACATGCATAAAGGGGAGGAGGACGCATATTTAAAATGCCAAGCCATTTCTAGAGAAATCTGATTCAGTGAATCCCAGAGCCCAAAAGTCAGCATCTTAACATCTCAATGAGTCAGAAGTAGGAACAGGGGGTCCACAATCATTTGGGTCACTGCAGTGACTTCATTGCAGTGACCTCGACCTCTGACTAACATTTCTAAACACTGATTCGGTTAAACCTCATTTTACCTAGATCTATACTGTGTCCCTGCCTGGACTGTCTTTATTCTTCTGATTTTGCCAACACATGAAAAATGTACAATAACCTAAGGTGATGTTGAGGATACTAAACATGATGTTGGTAGGCTTTCTGAATTATCACCAAATGCAGGACCCTCATATGTCACTACATTTGATAGCGATTTTCAGGCTCTGAAGCACCTCTTCCCCATGTAGCACTTCTCCCTTCTCCATAATCTAAGCATGGTTCATTCCCTACTGCAGATCATCATAGCCATTCTGTGGGTTATATAGAAAAGACAGACTGCTCTGCTGAAGAAGGCTGAGTCAAGATGTACTATAACCACATTCTGGTGGCTAGAAGATAATGTCCAGTTGATTTCCCCAAAAGTAGAAGAATACACACAAAAATAATAATAACAACAATAACAACAACAACAACAACAACAACTATACATTATCCAGAAAGTGTGATTTAAATTAAACATACCAAATACATCCCTGACTAAAATGCGAGACAGAGGCACATCCCATCCCTGGAGGACCAGAGACTGTTAGAGCTGGAGGAAATGCAGCAATCCACCCATGCCCACACATGGCATGCCCTAGGGAAAAATGCATGAGTGTCCTGACACCTTGGGCTGGCTTCTCTCTAGGTGCCCTGGACCCACTCCTACTTTTGACTTCTGAAACCTTGCTCCATCAATAACATCCTTATTCATTCCTCTTTAAAACTGAGTGTATTTTCTTCTAATCATAAAAATATACACAGGCTCTCTTCTTTTTAGATGTAAGGCTACACCCTTCTAATTCTCATAAGTGTAGGAGAGGTGACCATCCACGAAGGCGCTCTGGGGAAGCTAAGCTGAAAGACAGATCATAGAGACATCAAATATGACCTGCATCAAACCACGCTGTGCCTTTATAGTTTCAATAAGTCAATAAATCTCCTTTTTAAAAAAATAGAAATTCACTGATGAAATATAGAAAAAAGTAGAAAAGCACAGGATAAAACATCCACAAATCCACTGTCTGTGATGTTAGAATATGTCTTTTAAGTATTTGTTTATTCATGTATATATATTTATAGGTTTTAGAGAAACGATATTCTCTGAAAAGACCCCTCCATATGCTACCTATAAGAGACTCACTTTGAATTAAGGACACACAGAGACTAAAAGGAAGGGTATAGAAAAAGATATTGCCTTGATGGACTTAGAGGGATTACGTTGAATGAAATAAGTCAGATAGAGAAAGACAAATATCGCCTGATTTCATATACATGTGGAATTTAAAGAACAAAATAAGCAACAACAATAACAACAGAAATAAACTCATAGATACAGAGAAAATTTTGAGGGCTACTAGATGGGAGGGGGTTGAGGGTATAGCAAAAAAGAAAAAAGAAATTAAGAAGTACAAATGGATAGTTACAAAATAGGTGTGGAGATATAAAGTATAGCATATGAAAAATAGTTAATAATGTTGTAATAAATATGTAAGGGGGGAGAGGGATACTAGATTTAGTGGAGTGGTCACTTGAGCTCTAATCACTATGTTATACAACTAAAACTACTGTACTATTGTATGCCAACTATAATTGAAAAAGACTCAATGAATTGTACAATGTAAATATGATCAACTAATTATCTATTTCAATAAAACTGGGGAAAAACATTTTTAAAAGGCTGTGAAACATGATCATTTCAAATTTCGGTGATTTATCATGAATATTTTCTTATTGATATATGTCTTCTTACAAATTGCCTACTATTGACTATGTAGTATTTCATTATAGTCAACAATAAGAAACTGGTTAAATTATTGATTAAATTATGGTTTATTTAACCAATCCCATACTATATTGTTGACCTTAACCTTGTTTCAAGTTTTTTTTATATTCTAAAGAGCTTTTTTATTTATTTGTAGGTAACATCTCTAAATATTTCTCTAGGATAAATTCCTCAAGGTGGCATTGCTGGATTGAGACAGGTGACTTTTTAAAGGCCTTAGGCATACCTTATTTCTCCCTTTAATTTCCTCTCAGTGTCCCATAGATACAGTCATTTCTGCTATAATACTTTTTTGAAAGACTAATTTCTTACAATATGATTGATAATTAGAGCATATGATGTATATTTGAGCATAATGCAAATTTCTCATTTGCCTATGCCTAATTTCCTCTACAAGAAACAAAATGCACACATGAAATCACAGCAAACACCTATCAGCTGCCTCACCACATGCTATGAGCTGCATCCATCCACATCCACTGTTACAACTTTCCTCCAGTTTCAGGCAACTCCCCTTCCACTTCACAATAACACAAACATGCCATCTTTCCAATACTGGCTTCTACAAGCAAAACTTCAGATTGTGCGTAAGGTAAAGTGTTATATTTACTAGAGTTTTTATGTATTTTTTAACCGTCTAACATAAAACTATGCTAGCATTTTTGTGAGGCTTCTCTCTTTAATAGGACACTGACAAATTTTTTAATGTTACACTCGTCACCCCATTTTTCTCCTAAGCTCTGCGGTTTGTATTGCACAATTTTGAATAGCACAATGATATTTAGGAACACATATGTCACATTAAAACAGAACTGACTGTACTTGAAACAACATAGCAGAAACAACCTCAGCTCATAATCACCCCTCAAACTTCTTTTTCCCATGTCATCTCAGAAAATGCTGTCGACATCCACTGTTACCAAGTTAAAAGCCTGGTCATCACTTTCTTTCACCATGATCAGCAACAGAAAGAACAGCTTCCCTTTACTGCATGCTCACTGCATAACGGGCAGTGTTCTGGGTACTATTCTCCTTGATTTGTCACCAGATCAATTCTATGTCCAAACGATTCCTTAGGTTCATTTCCTGTTTTCCATTCCTACTTCCTCCATTCTGGCAAGCTCTTAATAACAACCATATGAACTACGGGAAGATCCACCAAAAGGTAACTAGTTCTCTGTCCTCATGCTTTGATTATGCTGCTTCCTCTGCATGTGATGACCTTCCTCCTTTTTCTACACGATGGATTTCTGCTGAATCTTGAAGCAGCAGCTCAAATGTAAGCACTTGGAGGAACCCATCTTCCTGACTTCTCTGAGCAGTTGTTTATCTAGATGCACCATTTTTCCTCAAAACAATTTAAATTAAATACATTTCAAATATATAGCCAGCTATTCTTTATATGGCTAATTTTTTAATTAGTTCTTCTTAATCATGTAAGTAACATTCATGAACTCTCATCCCTTTGAAAAGGCTAGGTTTTTCACAAAACTCTGCATCTAAGCACACAGACTCCATCTCCTGCCTCCCCTCCAACCCAGGGTAACCATCATCCTGAATTTGATGTTCATCCTTTCCTTGCTCTCCTTTTTGTTCCATTGCAACTGTATATAATCCTAAAAAGTATTTTTTGGTTTTATTTTGTTGTTTTTAACACATATAAAAAGTAACTATGCCATGTGTGATTATTTAGAATATTCTTTTCTTAATATTGTAATTTAAAGTTCATCCTCATTGTTTGTCACTATATTTCTTTCATCTATATGTCCATCATGTCAAGCTTATTAATTGGATAGTTTTGATCTTCTATCCCCTTTTGATATTTTTGTGTTCTTATCAAAATCAAGACAGATGACATTAAAATCTCCCATGATGATAATGTATTTATCAATTTCTCCTTAAACTTTGATCAATTTTTACATCAAATTCTTTGAGATAATTGTGTTATATATATATAAATTGTTATATCATTTGATGAATTCACTCTTTTATCATTATAAAGTGACCTCCTTCCCCGATAAATTTCTCTGGATTTTTTAATATCATTTATAATATTATAATAATATATAACAAAATCTGTTATTGTTTAAAGTTTGATGTTAATATTATTATACAACATTCTTTGGTTAGCCTTTAATATGTCTTATTTAAATTTTATTTCTTTACTTTCGACCTATGTTTGCTACTGTGCTTTAAGTGCAGCTCTTATAAAGACATAAAGCTAAATTTTTTTAAATCCTATCTATTCATCTTTATGTTTAATCTGGCAAGTTTAGTACATGTATACTAATTGTGGTTATACATTTGGATCTATTCCTACCATCTTTAGTATTTCTTTTCTCCTCTTTTGCTATATTTCTTTTTTAATTCTATCTTACTTGCTGTTTTGAATTTTAATATAAAATTTTAAAAATGAGCACATTCTCATTCTATTTGTTGTTGTTTCCATTCACCCATCATATTTACATTAACTAGACTTTACCTCTAAGTTACTAAAGACATATTTTAATTCTCTCATTCTCTTTCTATTTTTTAAAAAGTACTTTAAAATACTCAATGGTTCCTGCATTCAGGATTCTGCTGAAAAGTCTTTTACACTAACTCCCTTGAACGTTATCTCTTCCTCGATGAAAACGTTAAGAATTTGTCTTTGATATTCTTAAACATCACCATAATATTCTTTGGTGCAGTCTTTTTTTTATTTCTTATTTGGCATTCCATATGCCCTTTTAATATGAGATCTTTACTCTTTTTTTAATTGAAATTTTACTGAGATAACTATAGATGCAGTTGTAAAAATTTATACAGAGAGATTCCTGTACACTTGCACAGTTTCCCCCAATGATAGCATTTTACATAAAGATGATTTCTGCTTGGATAGTTATGTTATTGCTTGTTCTTGTTTCATCATTTTAATTATTTCTTTGATATTTTAAGGTGAATTTAGGATTCTTGGTTATCTGGTTTACTCATTTTTCTAATATGTATGCTTCTAATAGAATTTCCAATTCTTTTTCTTCCCCCCCCCCGCCCCAATAGTCACATCTTGTTATGTAGGCCTGACCCTGGGTTTATCAGCTACTCTGCCAAGCGTTCAACACAGACGAAAGCCCCTCTCTGTCTGTGTCAGCCTTAAAAAGCTTGGAAATGGAAAGAGAAGGTGTAGAGCCTCTGTCACAAAACCACCCTGTCAACCCTCCACACCCCACAAAACCCTTCAGTAACAGGATTAGGAAGAAACATTACTCCAAGTTGTAATTCACTAGTGCTAGGACTAGATGAGAGGATGGGGAAGCAACTGCCCTACTAATGAGTTCTCACTGGTTTTTCTCAGCTTCTCACAAGCATGGGACTTCTGCTGGGTCCTCACTTACTCCTCAGGATAGCTAGACCAAAGGTCTGAGCCACTGCAGATGTGGTGACTGCACAGCTAGCCCCAGAGGAATAGGATCGGGGAGAGCACAGAACTTCCACACTTGGGGAAGCTGAAGTTGCCTGATGCCACCCAGAGAATTTTAAGCATAATGGAAATGTGGAGATAGGAATTCTTGTATGGCTACTCTATGAGCCATTAATTTTAAAAGATGAATAAAAAGCAGTTAGACTCTTCATAAATAATAAAACTTCATGTGAGCCTAACTCCCCAGAACAGGCAACCAACCCTCAATTACATGGGGGTGCCAGATGGAAGGCAAGGAGAGGAAAACTTAAGAAATCTCAGGTTTCTGTAAGAGCCCACTGGAAACAGAAGGAATGGTAAAAAATATTAGAAAAATAACATTATCTAATTTACTTGCTTCTTCCTCCTCAACACTGGTATCCTTAAGTGACTACACTGGGCTTAGCCACAAGAATAGGGAGACTAGCGTCAAATGCAAGGAAAAGGCCACAGTCTGTTTTCCAAATTGTGGACATAAACATATCTAGCTGTTCTTCTGCCCATTTCTAATTAAAACTCTGGATTGTTTTTACAAACAATCTCACCTTCCAGAATGCTTTTCTGGACTTCTTAAAATAAAATCCTGTCATCTTCCAAAGATACTCAGTAATAACAGTTAATAATAATTTTTAAATTGGTAATAAGAATTATGGAAAGTCTGTATTGAGGAAGGCATGATGTTAAACATTCAGATGAAAAAATGTCTCACAATAATTGTATTAATTAGACTCTATTATTATCTCCATTTGACAAATGAGGAACAAAGCTTAGGAGGATAAGTAACTTGCCAAAGGTCATATAGTCAGTAAGGAATAGAGCTGGGCTTCTAATCCATGCAGGCCAACTATAGAGCATGACTTCTGAAAGTTCTTCTATCTTTCTTGAACACCCAAAGCAGAAGTGTACAGGGAACATGTTTTATTGCCTGTATATGTTTAATATAGTCATAGGCCTGTGATCTTCATTTCTCTAATGAGATTATTAGACTCACAGAAGAAAGAGAATGAGCTAGTAACATTTGTTTGTCCTCTCTGGAGTAACAGGCAAATAGTAACTGCTGAATGCATATTTGTTGAAATAGAGTCAAAATTGAAATTAGTGAAATTTCAGTGTTATGAGGATAATATAAATTCACTTTTGGATCAGTAACATTTTAGCATGAATTGATAAATAAACTGTTTGCTAGTTAACACTCATGTCTATGAAATGCCTTGTAGCTTTACAATTATTAATTCTTCCCATCCATGATCTCCACTGCAAGACAAACACCTTTATTTGATAGTCCAAATGATAATTAGTATTCACATTTTAGAATGCCAGGGCTCAGAGATGTAATCAGCCAAATGCATGCCTCTAATAATTAACTTCTAGTATGAGAGTAATGGATGCTTCAGAGATTTGAAGCATGAGAGAGTTGAATTCAGACCCATAGATGGCCATCCATGTTCTCAGTATCCTTGAAAAAGAGACCTAAATTCTTGAGTTGTTTTTTACATGTATAAGATGAGTTGAGTTTCCACAGTTGTAAGACAGTGATAACATCTCCTTTTTGATAGAGTTTTTATAAAGAAATAAGATACTATTTGGAAAGCAACTAACACTGCCTGGCACCTAATAGGCACTCAATATATAGTCACTATTATGATAAGAATGTAGTAAGTGTAGTGGATAAGAATACAAGCTAGGGAATCAGAAAGACCTCGGTTTAAATCCCAGCTCTACTATTTACAAGCTAGTTGACCCTGGGAAATATATATAACTTCTCTAAACTTCAATCTCTTCACTTGAAACTGAGAGAAAAAACTTCAGATCCTTATGACAATAAATAGTATCTACTGGATTAATATTCCTGCCAAACACAACTATAAAAGCCACACAAAATATGTAAAAGAAAGTTTTTTGAAGCCATTGTAGAACAATCAATGCAGACAGGACATGAGGCATTAAGATTTGGAAGAGATTCTAGAAAGGGGCTATGCATTCTGGCTTTTTCCTCTGAGAACATTTTCCAAATTGTAGTGTAGGTCCTAGAGCCCAAGAAGAAAATGGCAGCCTGGCTTGGCTGAATAGAAAGAACAAAGTCAGCATTCAAGGTTGACAAAGTAGCTGGGACTTGAAGACAAAAACCCAGAGAAAATAGAACCTTTACTGGGCACCAATTCCTCTTAAATCATTGATCACTTGTTAAGATGTAGTATGCTAGAAAGACTCCAAGACAGCCAGTCAAAAAAAAAAAAAGCAACTGGAAGCCTAAAAATCTGAGTGAATACTTCAGCCACCACATAGGCTAAAAAGATGCAGTTTAAAGTTCAAGTCCAAATGAGGTGGACAGACGATGTAAAAATCCTAAGGTACCATAGGGCCATACCCTCGGAATAAGAGCCACACCCTAGGAGTAAAAACAAAATTGAAATAGGCCAGTCATTAAAAAAAAAAGCCTGTGACAAGATCAAGTTGATTTACCTGCTTTACCTGCTTGCTAGGAGAAAATTTAACCTCTTTGGAGCAACATAACTTCATCCAGAACTTCTACAACTTTTTACACACAACAGACATCATTCAAAATGAAAGAGAGAAAGAGAGAAAGAAAAAAAGAAAGAAAGAAAGAAAGAGAACAGTGACAAATTATGTTTTTAAAAAACAACACCAAATGACTAAAAATCAATAAAAGGGGGTCAATGGAAACAGATCCACAGGTGATTTAGGTAGGAAAGGTAATAAATAAGAACTATAAAGTAGCCATGATAAATATATTCAAAATAATAAGTAAAAATATAGATATTCACCAACGATCTGAAGTCTATTTTAAAAACCAAATGAAATTTTTAAAACTGACAAATACCATAACTAATATTAAGAATGTAAAATATAGGTTTAATAGAAGATTAGAATAGGGAGAATAGAGCATAAGCGGGTTCATTTGTGGGTTTAAAAACATATGTAGACTTTCTAGCTTCCATAACTAAAATAAAATATATGTAGACTTAAAATATATAACAATAATAGCAAAATGCTGTAAGGTCTTTGTATCATTTGGGAAGTGGTAAAAGTACTAATAAAAGATAATCTGTAATAATTCCAGTAAAAGTAAAGTAATTTCTTGGGAAACCACTAAAGAAATAATAAAACAATGTCTAATTAAAAAGCTAACAGAAAGTAAAAAAGTAATAAAATGATTGATCAAAAAAAGTAACAAAGGAAAGATAAATCAAATAGAAAACAAATAGCAAGATAGTAATTAAACCCAACTAACTCAGTAATTAAATGTAAATTGGCTAAATATTCCAATTAAGAGACGCTGATTGTCAGACTGGATAAAAAAGCAAAATCTAATTATATACTGTTTACAAGACATACTCTTTATGTGTAAGGACACAAGAGGTTTACTCTAGAGGGTGTATAAAATGTATCTTCAAAAGAGATAACGCAAAAGCTATCAAACTAAAAGATACCAACCCACAATCATAGTTGAAAATTAGGGCACTTCTTTCTCAACTGATAAAATAAGCTGATAAAAAATTAATAATATAGGCATCAACAACACAATAGTCATAATTATTATATGTAGAATACTGTGCCCAACAACTGCAGAAAACACATTCTTTTCAAGTGCATGTAGGCAATTTACCACAACAGACCTGTTAAACTATAAAAATGATGTCTCTGAGGCCCAGCTCGTCTAGGGGACCACACCTACTCCCGTGGTTTAAACAAACAGTTCTGCTCAGACGCACCCAGACTTTGGTGTCTTCAGAGCTCCCTCATCTCTGGTTTATGATGACAGGCTCTCAGCTGGCTTTTCTGTGCCCCTTTCATTTCAATTCAATCCTCTTTCCACACAGCCGATCCCAATACATCCAGGACTGACCTCTGACTGGAAGACTTACCGATAACACAGTCGATTAACACATATTTTAAATGTCATATGTATTGTATACTTTATTCCTACACTAAAGCAACCTAGGGAAAAGAAAACATTATTATAAAAACCATAAAAAGAGAAAATGCATGTACAGTGCTGTACATACGTATTTTTAAAAATCCACAACATAAGTGGACTTGTGCAGAACAAACCTGTGTTGTTCACAGGACAATTGTACATATAAAAAATAATAGTTGGGAGGAGATTATTTTAAACACATTCTTTTTTAAAGAGAGTCAGGAACCACTAAAACAACAGAAGAGATAATGAAGACAAGTGGTATGGGACCCTGGGCAGATGGTATAAACCAAAGAAACCAAGAACACAGAGTGCTCAGAATTAGTAGCAGTGAGGTGTTAAGGAGATAATTAACACTTATATTCTGAATAGCAGCTGAATATAAATGAGAACAGATGGGGCTCAATAGCTATGAAAAGACCTAGGGCATTACAAAAATGAAAGGAAAGATAAACAAGCAAATATTTAGAGAAAAGATACTTTATAATTAGTAACACTATGATCCATTTGTAGTGGGGGTTTTATTTTCTTTAACCACTGGCTCCAACTCAGTCACTCCGGGATCAATAACAAGAAGCTCCCTCATGCCTGGTATATATGGTTTCTTAACACCTAACATGTTACATGCTTTCTGTATGCCAAAAGCTGGATATAGATTATCTCATTTAATGCTCTTTGAGGTAAATACCATTATTAGCCCTATTATACAGGCTGCTGAAGCTCAGAGTGGCTAGGACCTTATATGAGTAGAAAAAGATTAAGTTAAAATTTGAACTGTTCCGACTCCAGAATCCTTCTGCCTACCACTACACTATCATGGCAGCCAACAAACATTTATAAAATAATACACGTCAATGTACACATTACCTAGTTTTATGTGTTCTGCTGTCAAAACAAATGCTTTAAAATTTAAACATAAGGTAATATATAGAGTGCTATAAATACCTTCTTACTTTTTGTTACCCATGAAATCTAAGTACTGTGGGTCAGAGATAAACGCAGTTGTTCAATGGGTATCCTTGCTGGAAGGCGAGTTAGAGACTCTCAGAGGACAGAAGAAAGAGGGAAAACCCGGGGCTTGGAGCTCTGGACAGATGGTAAGTTAGATAAACACGTTTTCAGGGTTCAGAGTTAGCGAGCCCCAATGAGAGATCACCTATCAATGGACATGATGAGAATTGCCTAGAAGGGATTTGAAGACCTCAGCCTACAACTCACACCCTGTTTATTGATGAGCATAAGTTAAGGAGTAAATTGAACCAGATCAAGTAAAGCTAAAATAAGAGTACTTATCTTTATAGGAAAGCAGCTAAAGAAACATTGAGGATGGATGGGGTAGACAGACACATCATGAACCTCTTCTCTGTCTCAATGCAGTTGCTTCCAGGCAGCTTCCTTCCAAGGAGACAGATTTTGAATGTGCTCTCGATGTAATGCAAACTACCCAGAGAAAAAGAGAATGAGACGTTTGTTGACCACACCACGCTCTGAAGGAACTCTATCTTTTTATTTCTACTGAATTAATTGCTGCTTCTTCAAACACCACCACCACCCTACCCCACTCCCACCCTGGAGGACAGCACCAGGGAGGAAAGCCTGGCCAGAGAAGCCTTCATATTCCTACCGTCACTACTCTCAAAGGCACTTTGGGTGACTCACAGCACTGCCACGTCCCCTGGCTCCACAAAGAAGGTGCTTGGAACAGTACTGACTATAATTGCCACTGAAAGCTACTTATAGACAGAGCTTGTTTTGGGCTGCGACACACAGAGAAGGAACAGGGCGGAGAAAAACTTCATTTGTAGGGAAATACAAAGGTGGCATCAGGACCCTGGGAGCCAGCTGGCTTTTAAACAATTAAGCTCACTTGGGAAAACAAAAGTTACACCTCCTTATGCTTTCTACCATTACAGTTCTAGGCAAGGTTTTCTGGGTGACCATTTAGCACTGGATTTGGCTCTAATGTATAGAAATGTTTGAAGACATATTGTGCCATGTAGGAAGTTTTGTGATCAAGAAGCCTCTAGAACTGTGTGGGAACAAATGGAAAATCTTATCCATCTTACTGGATTACAACTCAAAGGTACAAAGACTGGGTGTATATTTCCACTAAGTATATACGTATACCTACCACTATGCCTGACACAGTAGGTAATGAGTGAATGAATGAATGAATGGATGAGTACATAAGTAAATAAATACTTTCTAAAAATACCTTAGGGCCTTTTGAACCATACTTCTCTTGCTCAGGCCCACTTCCACGTCTGGGAGTGTATTTTCTGTTCTAATAAAGCTTTTTGTTTCTTCTGTACAAAATATATATAATTTAAAAAAATAAAATTAACTTAGAATCTCAGGATGGAAAACATAACCTGAGAAAACAAATACTCCAGTCTCCATAAAATCAGAAATCTCCTTTAACAACATTCCTATTAGTATACACCTCATGTCTTCAATTCACTATTCTTCTATCTCATGCTAGGAAATCTATTTCATTTTCAAATGTCTGTGCTTTTTTGGTCCCCCTTACCCTGAACAAGAATCTTTCTTTCTGAAAATTAGAGCCAATGGCCCTCATTCTACTATCTGAGATCCAAAGGAAAATAAGTCAGGCCATTTTAATAAGACAGTACTTTGAATAGCAAATTCAGTCTTGGCTCTACTTCAAGTTCAATATCCCTAGTTCCTTTAACAGTATTCAATATTGTTTCAAGTTCCCTGACCATTCAATTTCCAACATGCCTCAAAGAATGACTTAAGGAATATTTGTCTCCAAGTGTCACTCAACCAGTGTAGAATGGAGCAGAACTATCTGATTTTTGGTTTGAATAGCCTATTGATATAATTCCAGCCTAAAGTGAACTAAGCATTTAATCAGCAGAAGGGACTTCTTAGAAAATACTTATGAATGAGCCCTCAATTTCTAAAATATGTATTTATTCCTTCAGAAGGCATTTACTGAGTATCTCACACATGCCAAGATGAGCCAGGTGGTGAGTACACAAAAGTCTTAGAGTATAGTATGCAAAGGGATGCCACAGAAGGTTTAAGAAAAAGAAAAAAAAAACATATGAAAATAATTTCATCATTCTCCAATTTCTTTCCCACAAAATGACCAAAGCACCTAGAATCTTCTTGATTGTCTCATTTTCATGACATTTAATACCCTAGGCCAAGAAGGCTCATATAGAGTGGGCTAGTGGAAAGAGCATGAGTCTAGATATGAGAACTTAATTCTTGTCTTGGATCTTCCATTAACTCATTTTGTGACTTTAGCTTTGTCTATTTCCTATCAACTTATCTGTTCATAAAAAAAAAAAAAGTAGTTCTAGGTCTCTAAGACCTCTTTCTGGTACCTTGTATTCACAGAGTTGCCAGGTCTTTAAGCACTTCCAAGTGAAAAATGAAATCTCTCCAGGAATAGGATGCTCCCACTCTCATTGTTTTAGTTGATTCCTTCTCTTTCTTCTCACTGTTTTAGTGTGTCCAGGCTGCAAAAAAATACCACATACTGGAGAGATTCAACAATAAACATTTATCACTCACAGTTCTGGGGCTGAGAAGTACAAGATTGAGATGCCAACAGAATGACTGTCTGGTGAGGGTCTGCTTCCTAGTTCATCTTCTCTCTATGTCCTTATATTATGAAAGGGAAAAGGAGCTCTTTGGGTGTCTCCTTTATAAAAGTTCCACCATTATGACCTAATCACATCCCAAAGCCCTGATCTCCTAATACCAGCACATTGATGGCTAGTATTTCAACATACAAATTTTGAGGGGACAAAACAGTCGGTGTATGGTACCCACACATATATCTCTCTGGTATTTTTAAGAGCCAAAACCATAGAGAGAGGAGCCCCTTTTCTTAACCCACAATGTCCAATTCGTCACTAAGTCCTGGCATTTCTGCCTACAAACACATAGCTGAAATTCATTCTCTCAACTATAATCTAAGTACTATGATAGCTCCTTACTGCCCGCCCCCACTATCCCCTTTTCACTCTGAAATCTATTCTCCACACATAACCAGAGCACTCTTTCCATATAAAGTTAAATCAGGTCTCCAAACCCCATTAGAGCCCTCCAGTGACTATGCTACAGCAAGAATAAAATCCAAACTCCTTTTCTTCATTTGTAAGGCCTTTCAGAGCTGGTTCTGCCTCCCTCTCCATCAGTATCTTTCACCATTCTCTCCCTTGCACCCTAAACTTCTGCCTCAATGGGCTCTTTCTGTCCATCCAACACACCTACTTCTACCCACCCTAATGTCTTTGCACTTCCTGTTCTCTACTAAGAATGGTCCCCCTAATCTTTTGCACAACACACTTTCTATTCTTTTAGATGTAGGCTGAAATATCACCTCCTCAAGAAGCCTTCCCTGACCACTCCATCTACAGAAAAAACAATCTTTTCCCATCCCTCTACCCGCCACAAACACACACACAAAGTTCTCATGACCATTTCTCCTTGCTTATTTCTGTCCAAGCCCTTGTTACCCTGTAATTATCTTGCTGGTTTGTTTGTCATCTGTCTGCTCTACCAGTGAAAGTTCTCGAGAGTATGAATCTGGTCTGTCACTCTATTCCCAGTGCTTTGAAGAGTATCTGCCTGGCAAACACTAGACACTTAATAAATGTTTGTTGAATAAAGAGTGAATAAGTGAAAGAATGAATAAATTCTTCACTGCCACTTTCAAAGGAAAGGATGGAAATGGAGAAATGTAAAACATTAAAGAGGACTGTGATGATGAGGCTTGAGGAAAATATGACAAAGAGACATACATGATCAGCCCTCGAAGTTGTACTAAACATTAAGAAAAGAAAGTGTTGAATGTTTAATAGCCAGAAGTATCCAACCAAGAAATGGGCTGCTTTGTGAGTGAGTCACTCCCTTAGCATGTGCAGAAGAAGCTGCACGGCCACTGCCAGGGCTATTGCAAAGGGGATTTACGCATCCTAAGGGAGACTACACTAGATGTCTAAACGATGAGCTCATGGCTGGAGTGGCCTCAGGCCAGCAAGCATGGGAGCACTAAAACCCTGGTGAGGTGCTTCCTCCTCCAATAAATACACAACATACGTTCAATTAGTTTCTCTGCTCCAGAAGAACTGTCGCTTAGTGCCTTCAGCAATGAGATCTTGCTAATTGAAAACACTTCCCTCTATCTGCCTGAGAGAATTGGACTAAACTAGGCTACTGAAATGTAGTACATGGGGCAGGAGGGAGCCTAACTGGGCCAGGGGAGACAACAGTAGAGCAGGAGCACAAATGTCTACTCTGGGGCTGGGGGAGGGGACAAGGGATTTGTTTCATTTCAACCACTATTTCAGAGAGTCTGGAACTCCAGGTCTTTGGAGAATGTATTTTACCAGAAAATTAGTCTTCCCACATTAGAGGTAATTTGTTTCACCCTTCACCTTAGAATGATTAATTCTAGTGCAATAGCAATTATTAAAATAGGACCTCTCCACCTCTTTATAAGGATATCAAATTTTGACCTGTCTTGCATCTGAAAGAGGCATACATCGGTATGTGAACTATGAATGGTAATTTTAAGACCGGGTAAGAGAAATACACACCAGACTTCAAGGCAACAACAGCAGCGGTGGCAGAAAACAATAGTAGAAAACAGTAGCAACAGAAGCAGCTATTATTTATTAATCAACCTATGCCACATTCTATGAGAGCATTGCCTCCTTTCATATTCCTGATAATTTCATGAAGAAGCATTATGATCTCATTTTACAGATGCCAAAATTGAGGCCCTTGAGTTAAGAGGATTGCCCAAGGTCACAAAGCTAGTATGACAGAGCAGGGTGGGCCCCTGGTCTGCCTCCTGAGCCTGTGCTGTCAGCCCTGGACCTAAATGGGAGAAGCCAGGGCCTGCTGGGGTTACTGCTCCTTCCAAGACTTAGCTCTTTCCTCTAAACTGGTATCAGGCTTTTGGGAAAAAAAATATCCAAAGTCCAGAATACAGGGACTAATTCTTTAATGGAAAAAATAAATCTTTAAAATTAATGTCTTCTGGTGACTGTATGATCTTTTTTCCCCATAATTTCTTCCGAACTGTGATGTTTATTTTTATGTTACCTTGGCTGGGCCCGTGAAGCCAACAGTTGGTTAAACACTATTCTGGACATTTCTGTGAGGGTGTTTATAAATTATATTTATATTTAAATTGGTGAATTTAAGCAGATTGACTTCCGTAATGTGGGTGGACCTCATCCGATCACTTGAAGGCCTGAATACAACAAAAGATTGACCTCCCCAGAGCAAGAAGATTGCCTTGGGATTTTATCTGTGTTATAGAATGAATGTTTGTGTCCCTCCCCACAAATTCATATCCTGAAACCCTACCCCTCAATATGATGGTATTAGAAGGTGGAGCCTTTGGAAGGTGATAAGGATTAGAGGGAGGAGCCCCCATGAATGGAATTGTGCCCTTATAAGAGGATAGAGCTTGCTTATTCTTTCTGCTGTCCTGTGAGGATGCTATGAGAACTCAGCAGTGTGCAACCCAGAAGAAGGCTCTCACTGGAACTTAAACCATTCTGGCACCCTGATCTTAGATTTCCAGCCTCCAAAACTGTGAGAAATAAATTTCTGTTGTTAATAAGTCACCCTGTCTATGGTAGTCTGTTATAGCTGCGTGAATTAAGACAATCTGCAACATTAGCTCTTCCTGGTTTGCCCACAGCCTTTAGACAAGGACAGAATTGCAACT
>PVKZ01002188.1:73939-255177 GCA_004027375.1 Macroglossus sobrinus
TCCCTCTCCCTCTCCCTCTCCCTCTCCCTCTCCCTCTCTCTCTGCTGCTGGCAGGTACACTCCCAGCAGGAGAATGCTGCCATCACGGGAACACTGTCACTGAGAGAGCTCCTGCTGGTGGAAAGGCAGAAAAGGAGGCAGCAGTTTTCTGGAGGGCTGACCCCAGCTGTTTGGGAACAAACCCATGTCACCTAGGGTGAGGCTAGAGTGCTACCTCATTCTTTGGGAAAACTGCAGGCCTTAGAATCAAGAACCTAGGCTTCCAGGTAAGATGGATGAGAGTTCAAGACCAACGCTGCTACTAACTTAGGTTTTATTGCTGAAGCTCTAGAGTCAGATCCAACAAACACATATTGAGAGCTTTGCATATGCTGGGCGGTGTCTCAGACTCCAGAGACCCAGCAGAGAAAATCAACAGATAAGGATTACTGCCTCCATGAACTGACCTTGCACCAGGAGACAGACAATAAACATGATAAAGATATGGTATATTTCAAAATGATGTGGTGATGGGGAAACTAAGCAGAGTAGCTAAGGGGAACTTGAGGACGCAGGCCGCAGAGGGAGGTTGGCCAAGGCAGTCCTCATGGAGTAGAAGAGACCTGAAGAAGGTGAAAAAGTTACCCGAAGAAGACATCTGGGTCAAAGGGAACAGCTAGACAAAAAGATCCAAGTGCTTACCCAAGTCGAAATTCTGGCTTCACCACTTTCTAGTTACGTGGTTTGAGGAAGTTACTGAATCTTTCTGAGCCTCAGTTTCCTCATATGCCAAGAAAAGATAACGATATTGGCCACCCAAAGGGTTGTTAAAGGTTAAAAGTAATCAAGGTCCAGAAGGGCAGTGAAGTGCTCGAGAAACTCCCT
Source organism: Macroglossus sobrinus (assembly GCA_004027375.1). NCBI lineage: Eukaryota > Metazoa > Chordata > Mammalia > Chiroptera > Pteropodidae > Macroglossus > Macroglossus sobrinus. The sequence continues at coordinate 74,804 of PVKZ01002188.1, forward strand.
CTCCCTCTAAAATGAGGAAAACGTGGGCAAAACAATTAAGATCAACCAGTTCAGAACCTGATAATTAATCAAAGCCCCAGAACGGTCTGAAAAACAACTATCCAAGAAAAACTACTGAACATCAGCAGGAGAGCAGAGTCTGTGACATTTTAACATGGGGCTATTCCCGTCCCTCCCCAGGTCAGTGTTCTGGTAGACAAAAGCCAGTAGCAATGTGGACAACAAAGATATTTAACTGCACTGGAGGGTGCCACTAAAAACACAGCATATGAAAACTTACAGAATGAGGGAAAAGCAGTGGTGAGAAGGAAATTTATAACTGTAAATGCCTGTGTTAAAAAAAAAATCCCAAATCAACACCCTAAATGTTCACTTTATGGAACTAGGGGGAAAAAAAAGAACAAACCAATGAACAAACCAACCCCAAAGCAAGGAGAAGGAAGGAAAAAATAAAGAATAGAGCTGAAATAAATAAAATAGAGAAGCGGAGGGCAGGGGAGAAAAAAAAAATCAATGAGACTGAAAGTTTGTTCTTGGAAAAGATCAACAAAGTTGACAAACTTGTAGCTAGGGAGACTAAGAAAAAAGAGAAAAGGCTCAAATTACTTAAATCAGGAATAAAAGAAAGAATATTACTGACCTTAGAGAAATAAAAAGGATAATAAAGGAGTACCATAAAAACTGTATGTCAACAAATTAGGTAACTTTAGTAAAATGGACAAATTCCTAGAAAGACAAGAATTATTAAAACTAACTTTAAAAAAATAGGTATTCTGAATTGACCTATTAACAAAGAGATTAAATTAATAATTTAAAATTTTTCAACAACCAAAAAAAGCCCAGACCCAAATGGCTTCATTGGTGAATTCTAAAAAATATTTAAAGAATTAATATCAATCCTACACAATCTCTTCCAAAAACAGAAGAGGAGAAAACACTTCCAAACTCATTCTTTGAGGCCCCTGAGGTCAAACTAAGCAAAGACATCACAAGAAAAGAGAACTATAGGCCAATATTTCAAATAAGATTTATCTCAGAAATTCAAGTTTGGCTTAGGATCTAAAAGTCAATCAATACAACATACCAATACAAAAATAGCATGAAGGCTCGCTATCACTAATCATCAGGGAAATGCAAATCAAAACCACTATATCACCTCACACCTGTTAAGATGACAATGATCAAAAAATAAATAAATAAAAGAAATGTTGATAAGAAAGATAATAGAAATTGGAACACTTGTACACTGTGGGAATGTAAAATGTTATACCACTACAAAATAATATTACTGTTCCTCAAAAAAGTAAAAATAGAGCTACCATGTGATCTGGCAATCCCACTTCTGGACATATATCCAAAATAAATAAAAACAAGATCTCAAAGAGATATCTGTACCTTTATGTTTATGGCAGCATTATTCACAATAGCCAAGATATGGAAATAACCTAAGTGTCCATCAACAAATAAATAGATAAAGAAGATGTGGTATACATATACAATGAAATGTTATTCAGCCATGAGAAAGGACATCCTGTCGTTGTGACAACATGGATGGACCTCGAGGGCATTATACTGAGATAAGTCAGACACGGAAAGACAAATACTGTAAGATTTCATTTATATGTGAAATCTAAAACCACTGAACTCATAGAAACAGAGTAGAAGGGTGGTTACTGGGTGCTGGCAAGGGGGAGAATTAGGGAGATTGATTCAAGGGTACAAACTTGCAGTTAGAGGATGAATTAGTTCAGGCAATCAATGTACAGCATGGTGACTATATTTAACAATCCTGTATTGTATACTTCAAAGTTGCTAAGAGACTAGATTTTAAATGTTCTCTTGAAATTATAATTATGTGAGGTGATAGAGGTGTTAGCTAAAGTTATGGTGGTAATCAAATTTCAATATACAAATGTGTCAAATCAACATTTTATATGTTATATGTTATATGACATTGTCATTTTATATGACAATGTTATATGTCAATTATATCTGAACAACAACAATAAAAATGCCTGCTCAATCTTCCCAATACATTTACCTCCAAAAGTGCCTGCCAAAGTCCTGTGAATTGTAAGAAGTACAATGGAGACTGTTTAAATCAGAGCAATACTTGTCTGCCCGTCACTGACCAGCCCTGGAAACTTGAAACATCACTTCTCAGTTCTAAAGCACCTTCCACCTCCAATATTCAAAAACTGGATATCACAACTAAATGTAAATCAGGTCCTATTATCCAGCTGGCTGCTCTCATTTTAAGGTCCTGAATCATTTGGCTTCTGCTCTCAGCCCCATCTTGACTACTGTCCCCTGTGACCTTCTCCTGGTCCTTAAACACACCGAGCCAGTTCCTCACCTAGCAGCTTTTGCATTCATAGCTCTCCCAGGCTGGAGCATGCCTCCCCCAACCCTTCCCACATCTGGATCATTCTCATCATTCAGGTCTCAGCTCAAATGCAACCTCCTCAGACTTGATCCCCTAATCACCCTAACAAGACACATGCCACTATATTATTATCACCACTTATCAGTCTCAGAAATTCATATTTATTTCTTTTCTTGCTTCTTAGCAACCTTCCCTATAAAAACACAGATTCCAAAAGAGCATGGTTGTACTTAGAACAGGGCCTGGCACTTAGAGGTTATTAATAATTATTTATTGAATGAATAGATGTTCTTTACTGAGTAAAAACCATATTAGCTAAGAAAGAATTGATTTGTCTGATGAATTTATTGACACTTAGCAGGGAGCTGAGTCCTAAAACCACAGGCTGAATAAGATTTCATCAAGTAGAAAGTAGGAAGGTTACCCTGGCATCCAGGCCACAGGAAGCATAGAAAAAATGTTGCTACCAGGACAAAGAGATTCCAAGGACCAAGCCCAGACCCTGTCCCTTTCCTCTGAAACATACACATGAACACACAAGCTCTCACACACACTCAGGCACACTCGCACATACTCCAAACACTGCCTTTCAAGAAAAACAGCTCAGAGCTGAGCTCCCTGAATCACACCATAAGATCACAGACAGAGGGGAAGATCATTCTTTATAATTACTGTGTAGGAGCCTCCATGCAGAACCCTGCTGAGAGCTGGGTAACAAGACGAATCAGAACAGACGGTTTATTAAATTATCCACTGCATCAACTCAATGAGCACTTCCAAACGGCTTTATTTCTCTTCTTTTTTTTTTTAATCCATGGTTTTTTTAACGTTTGCTTTCTTTTCTCCACTGTTTAGGATTCCTCTTAGGTGCTCAGAACATTGCTTTCCTTCTGCCAGCTGCTGTCTTTTATCATCCACCTCCCTGAATCATTCATGTAGCAAGGGGGATGCAGCAAGAGGGATGTTGCAGACTGTACTCAGGCTGAAGTTAGAAGCTTTTGAAGTTGGAGGACCCACATTTGAGTCCTGTTTTTTCTTTGTAATGCTGGGCAAACTATGAAATTCTCTGAAGTGGATACCAAAGAGGTAAAATAGGGGTGATGGCACAACTACCTTACCACCCAGGATGGGGCTGACATATATCAGCTTGCTTTCCAAATTTCCCAAAGGGGAAACAATTGTGAACTGTCAGGACTATGTCAGCTGGATCTTTGCCCTTCTCCTAAGACTCAAGATTATTTCACAAGTGCTAGGAATAGGTCCTCTGCCTCCAGATAGCTTTACAGAAATGATCCTCAGAAGAGCTTTTCATTTGGATTAATGGACATCCACTTTGAAAAGGTAAACAAAGTGGTGGAAGAATGCATTGAGTCCAGCTTCCAGTCATTCTCACTTTAGTGTGAATCTGTTTAAAAGCATTATTTTCCTTGACAGAGCTAGATGAATAGTGCCTGGATAAGGGAATGAATCCAACAGAGTTTGGGCAGGTAGGAAGGAAATTTTAGAGCCTGGGAATACTACAAAAGGGAGTTGGAGAGAGGGGCAGATAGCACCCTCTAAGAAACTGTGTGATCTTAAAGAAAACTCAAATTCTCTAATCACCAGAATCCTCATCTGTAAAATGAGGGTTATAGTACCTACCTTCATGAATCATTATTAGAATTAAATGAGATAAAGTGTGAACCTCTTACCATGAGCATAAGAGAAAAAAACTTAGTGAAACTTTGCTACTGCTATCATTACTAACAGCAATACCGTTATAATTATATTTACAACTGCTACCACCCTCACCAATAGTGGTCAACAAGCAGCATAGTGCCTTCATAACCTTGTTTGGAAAGATGTCTGTGTTTCAAAGCCCTTGTGTGTTATTAATCTATTACTGTAAAAAAAAAACACTCTAAAACTCAGTGATCTAAAACAATAGTCATTTATTTTGTTCATGAATCTATAATTTTGACAGGACTGGGAGTGAGGGTGGGTCTCATTTCTGTTTCATGTGACATCAGCTAGAGTAGCTCAAATAAAGGCTAGAGGACCTGCTCTCAAGATAGCCTATTCACATTGCTAGTAAATTAGTGCTGGCCATTGGCTAGGAGTTCAGCCAGGACTATGGGACTTGTTTCTTCTCCACGAGTGGATTTGGCTTCTTTGCAGCATAGTGAGTAGGTTTAAAGAGTGAGCAACTTAAGAGCTCAGGAAAGCATGGCATTGTCATGACGTAACCTCAGAAGTCACAAAGCATCACTTCCTTTGTACTCAGTTTGTCCAGGTAGTCACAAAGACCCACCCACGATCAAGGAGAAGGGACATAAACTCTACCTCTTGATAGGGATATTAATATCTAGAAAAACACATAGACTGGAAGCATTATTGGAAAATACAAAGTACCACACCTCTCAGGTGCCATTTCCCAAGAATGTCTTCCCTAATTCTTCAGCTCAGCTGGATGTGTTTCCTCCTGTTGTGCCCAATGTTCTTTTGGTGCTCACATTACCCCAAACTAGTCAGCACTGTCTTTTACTTTTTAAAAAATGCAAAATAAATGGCACAGGGATAGTGATAAGGGCAGGAAACAGAGATGCTTCACAATTCGATCCTGCTGTCAGGATGTGGACATAGATAAGTCTGAAATATAACCTGGTTCATTCTGAAACCCTTTTGAAACTTCGATGTCTTCATCTGCAAAAGGAGGAATAATTATAACTACACCTCAATGAATTTTTAAAAGGATTAAATTAAACACGTCAAACTTCATGAAGCACTTAACACATATTATTAATAAGCCTGGCTTCTAAGTCTTAGCACAAAAGTGTTAGCTGTTATTATGATGGCACAAAGTTGGAATTTGTAACAATTCATATAGAAAATAGATTTATCTTACCCTAAGAACACCCTTGCATTATAACCAGTGGGAGTTAAAGGCGGAGAAAATATCAAGGGGTGAAGAAGAGGGAAAATACTTTAAATATTTATGGCATAACTTGTTTAAGCCTTTCACATGGAGGAGATGGGGGCTTGTATGACATCTCCAAATCTGAGTCAGTTTTGGAGGAGTAGAGAAAGGGGTGGCTGTCATAGATGGTGGAGAAAGGCATAAATGAGCCAGCCTGAAGGGCATGAAGAATTATTATAGGGCAGAGGGAGTTCTGCCAGGCTCAGCCAGACCACACAATGAGGCAGAGGACATTTCAAGCCCCTTTTATCTCTCAAGGTCTCTGCTCCTCCATTAGCAGAGATTCTTTTGATTACCAGCAACACAATCTGACTTTGGCATCTTAAATCACACAGGGAACTTAGTGGAAAGATACTGGAATATCAGGAAAGGCAGGAGGAAGTTGGTTCCAGGGGCCTGGGCAGCAGGGATTGGAGCGTGGAACCTTTTTACAAGAGCCCTGCCACTATGGGAACTCAACTCCAGGGACCACCAGACCAGAGTCTTTTTATTCCAAGCTTCAAGTGTCAGTGTCTTGCCCTGCATTAATCAGCTACAGCCAGGGGAGCAGGGTCCCATGGCATGGGAGTGGCTGTATTAGCCCATCCCATAGGAAGATGCAGTTCTGTTGGGTCAAGCAGCTAACCCACATCATATTTACTCAGTTGTGGCCTTGGGCCCCAGCTCTGAATACCCACAACTTCTCACCTCAGTACTGTGTGCCTTATGTAGCAGAGATCCATCAAGGAAATTATCTAAACTGAAGCAGCTCTGGCATTTAAATATAAAGAGAATGAGGCAAAAGCAGCATAAAGAGGTGGAGATGATCAAGACACCTGCCATGGAAAAGGTCCTTTGCCAACTTCCTTCTTCTCCCTCTCCACTCTCACAAAAATCGCCCTGCACTGGGTGGGATCTGAGGCACCTGGAGAAGAATCTAATCATGAAAATGTTTTCTATTCATCTACTTCATCTACCATGTGCTGGGCAGTATGTTCAGTGCTGAAGATACAGAAATAGACATTTTTTTTATGGCAGACAACATGCTTAGTGGTTAAGACCCCGACTTGGAAAGACAGAGACCAAAGTTCTACCTCTTCTTTACTGTGTAACCTTGGCTTTGTGTCATCAACCTGCAGTGATATTTGGCTAATAATTGGGCCTACCCTGCAGGTAATTACAAGGCTTAAATGAGAGAAGATAAGTAACGCCTTCGCTCAGTGCCTTATACCTACTAAGCACCACATCTGCGAGGCTGTGGCTCTTACTATAACAAAAGAAAAAAGGACTTCCTTGTCACTTTTACCTGTCAGTGCCAGAAGAAACTAGAAATCCTCATTCCAGTGTAAGGACCGATTTCCCGCCCAGTGTGGTCCGGGACCACAAACATCAGACTCACCCGGGGAAACCCGTTAACAGCGCAGCCTCCAGACTTACTCCCAGATCATTTGATTCGAAAGATCAGAAAAAGGTCTCGAATCTTTATTTTAAGCTGCGTTTCATAATCTAAGCAATTTTGATGCACAATGAATATGAGTCCCAGTGTTCTAGACCAGAAAATCTTCTTACTTAAAAGCAAGGAAACTGACAACTACGGAAAGGAAATAATTCAGCTTCAGAGTTCTCACTGGGAATTACTGGGTATATTAGTTTTATATTGCTGCACAACTTACCACAAACGTAGTGACTTAAAACAGCACAAATTTATTACCTCACAGTTTCTGTAGGTAAAAAGTCTATACACATATCATGGCTGAGCTTTCTGTTCATTGTCTCACATGACTGAGATTAAGGTGTTGGTTGGGCTGTAATCCTTTCTATAGCCCAGGGTTCTCTTTCAAGCTTACAAGGTTCCCTCTCTGAGGCCAGCTATGAAGAATCTTCCTCATATTGAATCTCTTACTATCTCTAACCTCTAGATCCAGATTTAAAGAGTTCCTATGATTAGATGAGGTCCATCCTTTCAATTAATTCAAATTCAGGTGATTATTTACCTTATATTAATCTGTAAAATTCCTTTGGCCATATAACATAATAATGGAAGTGATAGCCTGCCATATTTATAGGTTTAACTCACACTCACAGGAAGGAGATTATATAAGAATGAAGGTCTCTGAGGGTCATTTTCTAATTCTGCCTACCATATTGGGACTATAATTGAAGATTTTGATAAAACACAATCTCATCAATCATGCTGAAGTCATCACCCCCTCAGATTATGGCAATAGTTTCCTAACTCCTCTCCCTAAATAAACATTTGTCCCTCCAAAGCAAATAATACAAGAAAAGGTCATCAATTTAAGTTGTAGCTTAGAACTATTCATTCAAGCCATTAAGTATGTAGGTTGGAGATTCTGTGAACAGATACTTTTCTTGGTGTGTCTATGTGAAAAACTGACAATCTAGCTCACTCACCAACCCTGTCCTGAATCCAGGGAACACACCTAGATTGGATCTTAAACTGATACTCCAAGCCCACCACTCACAAAAAGAAGCATTCACACAGAATCAGATAGGAAGACAAAGGAAACTATCTTACTGCCTCCTCCCAGGCCTTCTATGTACATTATCCCATTTAGGAGTCAAAGCAACCTTATGAAATAGACATCCTCATTCCAGTTTTATAGTTAAAGATTTTGAGATTTTGGTCATGTAATTTGCTTGAGAAAATCATAGGTAGTAAGAGACAACATCAGGATTCAAACCTAGATCACTCCAACTAGATCACTGGGTATATCCAGGTTTTATCAGTGACTTCAGTCATACATTATTAAAAGAAAAAAAAAAAAAAGAAACTCAGCCAGCAAAACAAGGCATGTCCCTCACACAGTTTTAAAAAATAATAAAACACTACATTTTGTTCTTGCCCTAAGTATAACTAATCTCTTCAACAGTGTCAGATGTATTACTAATTACACAATTATATTATGCAGTCATGTTTGTAATAAAATTCTTGGAGTGCTTTCAGCAAATTCAAGTTTGAAGAAAATGGCTTGCTTTAAAATTATTTACTAAATTAAGCAATTCTTTACTCAACATTGTTTTTAATAATTCAAGAACAGGATGTTTTATTATGAACATTTCCCAAAAATGAGCTTTAAAAAAAATTATTCTTATTAGTATGCACATGGTTGCTCTAGTAAGGTTTTTTTTTTTAATATTTAATATTCCAGCTTTTTCAAGAGTTTTACAGTTCTTTCAACTGGGATTAAGTTGCCCCTCCCTTCTGTGCCCAAAACTAGCAGAGCTGGGGAGAAAAGACCACAGTTTTACTTCCCTCAGCAGGTGACCACAGATGTTTGCAAATCCTTTGGAGAAAAGAAAATTTTTTTAAAAAGAGAAGAAAAGAAAAAAAGAAAGTAAAAAAAAAAAAAGATACTAGAACAGAAATTTTTATCCCTTTCCAAAGACGACAACATCTCCCATCCCACGTGCTCTTCTGCAATGTGACTTTGCCACCCCTTCATCAAAAAGTGGAATCTACTTGATCCCCTTGACTCTTGGAGGGCATGTGACTACATGGACCAGTAGAATATGACAGAAGTAAAGTGGGCTCAGCCTTTACTGGACTGGTAGCTTTTGCTTTTTTCCTCTTGTAACATTCTCGAGATACTCCCTCTCAGAACCCAAACGCCATGCTGTGTGACATCTGCCACATGAAGAGACTACGTGTAGGCACTCGAGTTGACAGCCAGCCTCAACTGCCAACCGTGTGAAAGAGTCATTTGGATACCCAGTCCACTCAAGCCGTCAGAAGCCTGCAGCCTTGGCCACCAACACAGCATGAGCAAACCCAAACACGAACCACCTAGTTGAGACCATCAATCCACAGAAACCTGAGACAAAATAAATTATTGTATTAAGCCACTGAACTTTGGGAAGGTTTGTTATGCAGCAGTAGATAACTGGATATCCCTCTTCCAATTAGTATTATGTGTGAACCAAGACAAAACCTGGCAACTGAGTGATTGTGTCTCCACGAAGGAACAATTAGAAATTTCTTGCTCTTCATTGTACCTCTGTTTTCCCATTTATGAAACACAGAAGTAGGGCTAGACCAGGGTCACAACCTAGAGGTCATCATGGATAATCACTGGTTAAAGACAATATTTCTAAAAACCTGGTAGAAGCTGCACATTTACATGTGATGAAGCCACTAACTGAAAACCAAGTTTCCTTGTTTTTGGCTAGAATTATACAACCCATTGTGTCAACACTGTTCCCCTTCTGCTAGTCAGAAGCTGGTTAGCAGTCACATATGGCCTTGGTACCAAAAGTGAAATAAAGAATTAAATGCTGCTTAATTCATGCAGTTTGTTCAGCATAAAAAATATATATATTTCAAAATGTGAAGTTTTGGGATGAAAAAAGTACCCCCGAGGATGAAAAAAGGGTAATACCATACTAATATTAATATGACCTATAATAATTGGTGATGACCACTTATTATGAACCAGGTCACATGCTATGCTAAGTGTGTTACAAGTATTAGTTCATCAGAGCCTCAATAACCCATGAGGTAAGTACAATTACCATACCTAATTGACAGAGGAAAAACTGAGGCAAGAGGGACCAACTACGTTATGTGAAGCCAAACAACTGATTAATGACAGTACTGGGATTCAATTAATCAGATTTATAAGTTTGCATAACATTGGCTCTTCTCTCTCTCCCCACACCAAAAAAAAAATCTATATTTTTGTCTAACTCAAATTAAATGTCCCCAGGTATTGTTCCTTTTACCTCCCTTCCTCTTAGTTCATGTCAGGGCTATTGGTGTTTGAATAAGAGTATAGGTCATGGCATGAATAAGTGGAACTAGGAGTTTCATAGGACTGACTGGTCAGCATCATTCAGGAATAAGCTCTCACACACTGCTGGTGGTGGTGGGGAGTTGGTACCAACTGTGTGGAAACTTGTCTCAACATTTAATAATGTTGAAAATGAGGCTATACCACATCCCAGCAATCCTTTTTCTAGGCATACACCCCAGAAAAACTCATATAATGAGGAGGTACTTACATGGAAGTTTATTATAGAGTGTTGATTACAGAAGCAACCTAAACATTTATCAATAGGGCAATGGGAAAGTAGACTGTATATTATTGTTATTCAAGAGATCACAATATAGCATTTAAAATGAATCAACTAAAACTGCAAATTTAAATATGGATAAATATCAAAATAACATTAAAGGAAAAGATTAAATTGCAGAATGAATCATATGGTTTGATTCCATTTCTATAAACTTACATGATACGCAAACTTTTTACATATTGCTTATGTATGCATATATAGAGAATATAAAGCATTATAGGAGAATTAAACACTTCAGTCTAATTATGATTAGCTCTGGGAATGGAGGAAAATAAGGAAAGGCCACATAAGAGTCACATTTTATTTGTGGTATTTTATTTCCCAAACCTGCTGAAAAATCCATAGGTGTTCATTATATCATCAATTAATTTTGGATACTTGTAAGATTTCATAATTTTTTAATTGCTTACAGACCCAACTTCTACACTATACCCAGCTTTTTGGTGTTGAGAATCCTCCGTTTAGCTATTTCCTTCCTGTGCCCACCTTCAAGACCCCAATCTGAGTCCCATGTTCTCCATCGATCAAAGGATACTATTTACTTTGAGCTTAAAATGCAAACAATCCTCAGATGGTTTACATTTTAAAAGAAGACTCAAATATGAAGGGCTTGCAAGATCTAAGGAACTAACTTTATAATGGTGGAATGATTCCTATTGAGTCCTGCAAGGGCTCTGCTAAACCATATTCAGTCATTCTAGAAATATTTACTGAGTACCTACTAAGTGCCAGGGACTCAGAGGCTGCCACTTTGCATTTCTGCAAGGGAAGGTTGTGCCCCTGCAGTTGTGCTCTGCAGGCCCTGGGCCCCATGTGCTGTGGGATACAATAGTACAAGGCATCAACGTGACATGCTCTATTCACATAGGTGACCACTCAAAATGGAATGATAGAATATTCTGTCACGGATGATCTCTGTTGCCAAACTGCTTTATTTTACCAAGTGGGGAAGGAAACAGAGGCCCAAAGAAGGAGCTGGAGTTGCCTAAAGTCACAGAGCGGAGCAAGAATGAGGACGCAGATCTCTGGACTCCAGGTCAGTGCTTATTTCTCTGCCCTATACCATCTATTTCTATACCCCATTAGGCTGTTCCTGAGCAGGGCAGACAAACTGAATAAAGAAATAAGAAGAAAAAAGGAATTATCTATGTTCCTCAAAATAATGTCATTTCTCTCCCCACTTTCTTCCTTTTACTACTTCTCCTGGTTTTAAAGCAGTAGGTACTAAAAGGCTGCTTGTCATACTCTTGCTGTGGATCCAGTGTTACCATTAGTCACCCGGTCTACAAAGCAAGCATCCATCCCTTTGCAGCAAGACACAGGCAAGAGAACAGCTCTTCCAGAAGAAGGCCAAGGAGGAGGGCAAATGAAGGCATGAAGAAGAGAGGAGAGAAGTCCAGGAGGCTGCATTCTCACTCCAGCCCTGCCATTCCCATGCTGGGTGAGCTTGGACAAGCCTTTCCCCTCTCTGGGCCTCCACCTGATAGCCAGGTTCTAAGATAACAATGTCCTAGCTTTTATCAATGACAAATATTGCTAACAGAGGTTTGCAACTCTGAATTATACATACAGCATAACCTGATTACCACAAGTTAAGCTGCCTGATCATAGGCCCTAGAAGGCAACTGATAGGTTTTGTTTCACAGCCATCTGTGACATGTGACATCCTCCATTAGTGCCCCATTCTTCTGGGAGGTGTACCCAGATTTCCCCTCTAAAAACCACATTCTCCACTACTTTCAGCCAATAGGCCTTGCAGAGAATTTCACCCCGAATGCCACAGGTGGATTATAGAACCGATACCCTACTCCTCTGACCTGGCAGTTGGTTCAGAGGTGAACATATGTTCCAAGCAGAGCCAATGAGAGAAACTGCCTTTTGCTGGGAACACTGGGATGAAAGTAGATGCTCTTTCCTGCTGGGTATAAAGCTGAGAAGAAGGTAGGTCTTGAATTTCTGTTCTCATCTTGGAACCTGAATACAAACTTCAGCAACAGAAAGCGAAGCCAAGAGATGGGGAGAAACAAATTGGTTCCTAATATTATTTGAACCCCAGTTTCAAACCATCCTTGAAGCCATCCCTATTCTTGGACATTAAATGCCTTGAACCACTACATATTCTTTTTCAGTTACAGGCACACCTTGCTTTGCTTGTGCTTTACTTCACTGCACTTCACAGATGTTGCATTCTTTATGAATTAAAGGCAAGACCCTCCACTAGAAAAAAGAATACTATTCTTATTGTGATACTCACTTGATTGCGGTGGTCTGGAACCAAACCCGAAAAGCTTTAAGTTTCTTAACATGTACTTAACATGAGTTTCTATCACTTACCATGGAAAGAATCCTGGATGACACCTTGTCCCACACAGGAAGGTCAAGGGGCCTCTCTTTGATTGCCTTCAATGATGGGGACCACTCTACCTCTTAGTATTTTTTCCAAGCGTATTTTTTCCTTGCCTCTGCAAGCTACTCCAAGGGAGATATATCAAGGGGCAGCTGAGAGGACAGAAGGAAAATGACAGATGTGAAGAGTGAGACCATCCACAGCTGCAGGGCTGGCTGACATTTATGGGAAGTGTTAAATCACTAGGGTCTTCCAGATTGTTTCATGTCACATATTGATTTGCTTTTGTTTCCCTGAAGGGAAGAAGGATTTGACTAACAGCCAATGTTCCCATGAGAGCAAGTGCCAGAAGGGTTTTACTGAATACAGAAGAATGAAAAGCCAAAAAAGAAAAGAAAAAGGGAAGAATGATGGTTTGTGAAATTGGAAAATAATATGTACTTCACTGCAGCTGACACAGCCCTGAATAAGCAGGTGAAAGAGGTTAAATTTATCTTGGGCATCATGCCACTTCCTCTAATAGCATCTGTAATCTCTTTCCTACTTCACTGCTCCTCTCCCCAAGGGGACACCATCTTGATATGACCCGTACACAAAGGTAATTAGAGTTGTTCTCAAGTGATTTTCATACACTCAACCCTTGGTCCATTCACATACTCTCATCTATCTAATAAATATTTGTTAGGTGTCTATTATATGCCAGGTTAATCATTTTTATTGATGCTGTTCCTTTTAGAGCACAATTTGAATTTGCAATAAAATTTATAATTATAATTTAAATTGTTAATTTTTTCTATGTCTGTGAGACTCTGGACCTCACAGTGTCCCCATGTGTTGAGTGCATAAGAGATTGTTCTGCCAGACACCAAAGGATAACCAGGACTGTCCACTGCATCTCCACACCGAGTCCAATGCCCAGCATGAAGGAGGGTCCCAGGCAGCAGTTCACAAATATCCTTTTCACAGAGTAGGAAACAGAAACACAAAGAGAAGCACCAGCCCAAGTGAAAGTCAGATGGATTAGAATCCCATTTTGTTTTGTTTTGTTTTTTACATTTCCTTAACCCAGTGCCCTCTCTGCCCTACATCCCACCCCACACTACCAGCACTCCATCCCACTAGAGCCTCTTGGATGCAGTTTTACAAAGAGTTAGAAGTATGGCAACCCCACTCCAGTTCCCAGCCTTTTGTCCTTCACCTAGAGGCAGAGGAAGTAGCAAGCCACACAGAAGACATGCACAGTATTTTCTGCCAAACCTACACCCCATGACTACCACACCAAGAGGGAAACAAGACGGGGGCTGATAATGGCAACTTCATCTTGGACCATCCTTTTCCTTTTGACCCACTCAGATCTAAAGCTGATCTGATGCTATCAATGTCGCCATCATCATCATCACTGATGTTTATTGAGTGCTTACTATGTATCAGGCACAGCCCCAAGCCATCTCACATGTATTACCTCACTTAATTCACCAACAGCCTTGTAAGGCTAGGATATAATGATAAATAATGATGAATTATTCTGTTTGCCAATGAGAGAACTGAGGCTCAGAGATAGCTACAAGGTCACATAGCTACTAATTGGCAGAGTCCTGATATGAATTTAATTCTGTCTTATCTTCCCTCTTTTCCCACCAAGGTCTGAACTAAACAAACAAACAAAAAAGACATTATATTTTCCATTGCAGGCAGCCTTTGACTTCTTACCTGCTTCATTTCTTTTTCTCTGTAACAAACTTGCTGTGTGACTCTGAGCAAGTCACTTAGTCTCTCTGGGCTAGGATCTCTATATATGTAGAAGTAATGAGTGAATTCGAGCTACCAGGCCTTGAGGTGTCCTTCAAGCTCTGACATCTTGTTGTCAGATTCCTTCCTTCCTCTGCTGCCCAGAGTTTATTCTGTTGCTTGCAACCAAATTAACTCTGCTGTTACTGAGATCCTCGAATAGTCATCATTTAATCAGCACTTACCCTGGCCTTGTGCTAAAAGCTACACTTAATTTCATTTAGTCTCCATTACTATTATATGAAGTAGGTTATTATTACCTCCACTCCACATGTCGTGGAACTGAGATTTAGAGAGGTTAAGTCACTTGCTCAAGCTCAAGTACATAAATGCCAGAGCCTGGATTTGGCACAGTTTTGCCTAACTATAAGGCTTGTGTTCCTAACCTCTACATTTGCAAAATAGCTTCCAAATTATATCCCTACTAATTTTAATCTTCAAAAGAGAAGGAGTAGGTGCCAAAACCAACTGGTACAACAGAACATGCCATGTTTATTCTGCAACCTCACATGCCTCTTGGGCACAGCACTGTGCCAACTGGAAACACGGAAAATCAAATAGGTAAATCAAAACTCATTCATGAAGGGCTATTCTGACATCTTTTCAGAGAGCATTTTGAATAATTTTCGAAAATTGCAAGTTTCCCCAGGCTGGGGACCTCAGGGACCTACTTCATCTCAGCAGTCCATATCTGGCTGTGGCAACTCGACTGCACTCACTACAGAAGCGACTTCCTGGCTTGGAGCCCTCTACTCCTTCCCTCTTTCTCAGAAAACCCTTCATCTTCCAAAACGGCAGCCAAAAGTATTTCATGTGCTTGGTTATTTGGGAGCAATTTAAAAGTGGTAATATTTAATTCCTCCTTTCATTTTTTAAAATCAAGAGTTTGATTTTAAGACATCAACTTGGTGAGCGGAGCAATAATAAAGTGCCCAAGAGTGGAGAAATAGAATGCTATTAACAAGTGCCTTCAAATTAATCTGAGGATATTTCCAACATGGAAATGTACCTCTTAACACCCTTATCTTTTTGGACTCATGCACCTGGCTGTGGAAGAGATTTACACTTGCAAATTCTAAGCTCTAACAGAGTAATATTTCTGCTTCAACCAAGCTTTAAGCAGTTCTTTTTAAAAAAAAAAAAAAAAAGACTTTGTTGTATTTGGCATTGAGATTTGTTCAGTGTGAAGAGGTGGCATTTGCAGGGATGAAGGGAACAGGAATATTTAAGGACTAGCAAAAAAAACTGGAAGAGTTGATCTTTCATGGAACTTCAGAACAGACTCAGTAGGAAGAAAGATTTTTCTATTCCTGCAAATTCTGTTCATTGCTATTGTTTTGTTTGATGGGACTGAGTTCGGATTCAACTAAAAATATCTGCTGGTTCCTTCCAGGTGATAGACAGGATGCAAAATAAGAACTATAGGAATAGTTACAGTTGTTTATTAAACATGTACCACATGCCTGGCACTGTGGTAAACTCTCTACTTTGAATTATTTCATTTAGCTTTAATCCCTTCATCAACCTAGGATGGAAATTCTGTTATTTATGCTATTTTACAAATGATGAATATAAGAGGCAGGTAAACCCAAAAACTTTCCCAGAGTCACACAGGTAGTAAGTGGCAGACCTGGGACATTCAGAGCCCAGAGCCTGCCTTCCAGGTGGCTTTGTAATTCTGCCACTATGAAAAGGTCCTCCGAGCCCCAGGAGCTCTGACCAAGGACGCCTTTGCCAACACTGAGCTTCAGTGTGAGGGCTGCCTGTTCTGTAGTATTCTGTCTTTCCAAAGACCCCACAGACTTTGGGTCCCGTACAATGAAAAGAGCTCTGTAAGATAATCTACTCTATTTCTCCCACTCCATGTTATTATGAGGTCACTTTTTTTTTACCAGAAAGTCAAAAATAACCTGTCCAAAGTCACAAGCAAGAGCAGTGTCTCCAGGATCATCTTTTTTCTCTGCCACGTCTCTACTGTTCACTCTGCACACTTTTCCCCCTAGGACTACCCATCACAGCATGTCTCCATTCCGTGGAACTCCTCTCGTTCCCAGCCCCCTCCTCCAAACTCATCCATCTAGTGTCCCAACACACATTTCTACAAGATGACCCTTGTCATGTTGAGCAACTGAAAGAATCCTAGAATGTCAGAGAAAGAAAGCCTCAAACATCATCTTATCCATTTTTCTCATTTTAGAGATGGGAAAACAGTGTTTCAGAGAAAAGAAGGAACTTGAGAGTGTCCAGGAACCTCAAAGGATATGCAGGTTTGGAGGACAGGAAGAAAATAAATCGGAACCTCTTTTTCATTAATTTTCGTTGAAATTGAGGAAGAAATTGAACTTTACTACTACGTAATGTACAGGTTAGCACAGAATCCTTCAGCCTGAGGTAAGAAAGTCACTTACTATCTAAAGCACACAATGGATCCTAAAAAGAGAATGGAGTGATACAACTCAGAGGAGACAAAAGTGAGCTTTCTCTGTCTGCTTGGTTTTAGGGTATTACAACGTATTGAAATGTATATGCTCCAGAATATCACTAAGGTTGTTAATTTATAAAAGAAATAGCAAATATTGATACTACTCTGTAATGAAGTAGGAATTAATCATGATAATCTTTTATGCCCCACTGAGATTAGCTGATTACTTTAAGGGTAAATACTGAAGAGTTGTTGAAATTAAAGTGAAGCTACTCATTTTTTAATAAAAAATTTAAGTCTTCCAAAGTTGCTTGAAAATGAAACTCTTGCTATGGAAAGAACATTTTGAAACAGATGCTGGAAATGTTTCCTCATTGTATATTGCATAAATCATGTCCTGGATAAAACTCTACTTCCTAATCTGTTTAAAAAATCTTTCAAATGAAGAATTTCAGTGATTTTAACCCAGTTTTAAAAGTTAACCAACTGACTCCTAAGAAGGTATAAATTTGCTGCTAAATTTAAACCAAAATCTTTACATAAAATGGACAGAATTTCAAAATAAATATAATAATTTAAAAAATATATCCAATTATACCTTTCTTCTAATTGGATCAACATAGCTCTGTGTAGTATTTGTTTGATTTTGACAGTAAAAATTAAGTGTCAAAATAAATAGAACTTGAACAAGAATTTATAAATATCAAAATCTTAAACCAAGATTTTTTAAAAAGCACAGTGAAATATAGTTCAACCACACTGATCTCTCTAAAATAATAATAATATTTAACTATTTTACATGCTACATGAATAATATTTAACTAAAAGCAAAATAATTGGTTTTATTTAAAAATGTTTTATTTCTACTCTCGTGGTTTTAAAGTTTCTATTTGCTGTATGTTTTAAAATGTATTAAATGTCTGGTACAGTAGAATTGGAATGTGCTTAATTTTAAAATAAATGTGCATATGTATGAGATGTATGCTCAACAATATTTTACTGAGAGGGGAACGATCCAGAAAGTTAGGCAGCTTCTGGTCTACATGCTCACACCTAGGAATGTGGAAATCCATGGCCCAGAAGCACTCCAGTCATTTGCCCAAGTCAGAGCAACTCAGCGTCAGATGCCAAGTTCCTGCCATGGCAGTGGGCAGATAAGAACAACTAGGCCATCTGAGTTCCCTGAATTCAGAAAAAACCCCAAGGGTCACACTACAGCCCTATCTCAAGCCTAACAGGCTACATGCTATTTGGAAAGCTTCACAGGGTTTGAAATTTTATGCCAAGCTGGTATCCAGTCATGTTAATCCTCTCCTTAAAAATTTTCAAAATTTTCCCCCTGCCTAAAGTTCAAAGTCCATAGACTTTTCTCCATTTTCCACTGAATTTCTCTTACCAAATATAAAATAAATCTTACAAGAGGAAATTGGTTAAAGACTTTGGGGTATGGTATATCAATTCAACAGAAGTATAGGTAGCCATTAAAATAATAAGACAGATATATAATTATTGATATAGCACAGAATTATGTCCATAATATATTATAAAGCAAAAAAGCATATATATAAAACCCTATGTATAGAATATGTACAAAACATATGTGCAGAATAGCTCCTCTTAACACACACACACACACACACACACACACACACACACATATTCTGGCTACGGCTATCTCTGAGTGATGGCTTTAAGGACAATATATTTTTCTAATTGCTCATCTGCATTTTTTTATTTTACAAACTTGTGTTATTTGAGTTTTCTAAAAAGTTGATTTTTTTTAATTGAACTGATTCAAATAAATATTTCCATTGAACAGTCCCTAGTAGGAGTTTTACAACAATGAGAATGACAACTACCATAGGATGGTAGTTTTGTTTTAAAAAGCCTTTTTTAATGCATTCTCTTCTTCAATCTTTACAATACAGCGATAATACCAAAGCACCAAATAAAATTGTTTCTCCCCTGCTCAAATCCCTTTCTAAGCCTAGTTACTATTTCAAAAAAAAAAAATGCCCAAAATTATTTGTATGACATTCAGGCTTATCTTACCACTTTAGCTTTATTTTCTTCTGCATCACCACACATATTCTAGCTGCCCTGTGGCTGAATTCATCATACATTTTTCTTCCTCTTTTTATGCTTTTCTCTCTAGAATAAACTTTCTGTACATTCTGCTTTGTAAACTCCTGTCAGTTTCTTAAAACACAAATAAAATGTTTCTCTATTGAAAATCCATTACTCACGCATTCTATTCTCTCTTATCCCATAATCTTTTCTTTCATTTTTCTTTTATAGAATGCTGTCCTTTCAGGAGCAAAGGCCCTGTTTATTCAATTCTGAATTCTCAAGAACAAGCACAATTCCTGGCACATGGGAGGTACTCAATAACTAGCAACTGCCTTAAGAAAAAGAAAGGCACCCCTGCACAAGACATAGAATGGATAAAGTTTGGTTAATATAGTATCCCCAAGAGACCTGGCCAGACTGATACCAGAAATTACATTATGGTTCAACATTAAGTGACAAGAAAGACCCAAGCAGGAGGTGGGGGGAATCTGACAGTTGCTATGTTTGAGTCGCCCCTATTAGTCAGGATGTCTATAGGTCCACCCATTTTCCTTCACTCGCTCAAAAAGAAATTACTGGTGTCCTTCTGTAATAGGATTGTTATTGTCTCTAGATTAGAAATTCAGTGGTCAACAAGATAAATAGTAGTTCTGCCTTCTTGAGATTTACATTCTAATTATGGATAAATACACTAAAAAAGGAAAAATATAAGCCCAATTTTGATAAAGGCTATGTAGAGAATTAGAATAAGGTGATATGTTGAATAAAAATTACTACTTTAGATTGGGTGGTCAATAAAGGCCTCTCTGAGAAGATAATATTTGAGATGGAGTCTGGAGACAGGAATCTGCCAGCCAAACTTAGGCATTCGAGGCAGATAAAACACCCTGGGGGAGAATGAGCTTGGTATGTTTAAAGAACAACAACAAAAAAAAGCCTGTGTGGCTGCCGCCCGGTGAGTGAGGGAAACAAGACCTGGATGAAAAGGCATAACCAAATAGAGCTTTTTATACTAGGGTAAAGAATTTCAGTTCTTTCCAAATGTGGTGAGATAATCTTGCAAACAAAGAAGGACTTTCCAGGCAGGACCTACAAACGGATGAAGGGCTTTGACCCTCCTCTGAGCTAATCCTGAACCTTAATCCTTGGGACTAGTCAACCCTGTGATTTCTCTAGTTATGGTCTTGATCCTGAAGACCAAACTATCTAAAATTGTGTTTTAAAAAATAAAATAAAATAAAATTGAGTTTAGCAATCAAGACAGAGAGAATGTAGGGAAGGACTACACAAAGGTGAGACAGTAGATAATTAATAAGTTTCTCAGGGACAAATATAAAGCCTAGGAAAGTCCAATAGAAAGTTGATAATCAGTCCACTAGAATGTAAGCTTCGTGAAGGCAGGGACTTTTTCTGTCTTACTCATCAATAGCTCTCCAGTGCCTATAATGGCACCTGACCACTTTCGGTGCTCAGTATATACCTACTGGATAAACCAATAATAAAAATGAACAAAAGATGTGGTGGCCATGCAAATGTACCTCATACATCTTCAAATATAGGGAACATGGTTTGCTAAGGGCCCCTGCTGCTGATCCCCACCAAATTCCTTATGAGCTGCTCCCGACCAGTGACTGAGTGTGGCAGGGACACCAAGGCAGCCCATTCCTGGAGACACATGACTCCTGATAGTCTCAATGAGCTTTCCTTCAACTGCCTGCATATCACCCATGATGCTTCCACCAAGCCTTCCATCTCTCTCTCCCTTAATAGGAGTCAGATTCATGTTGCAGTCTGATATCTCTCCCAGACTGTTTTGCCTCCTTCCTCATTTTTTCTCCCAGTTGTTTCCATAAAAAAAAAAAAAAAAAATCCTTGGACATTTAATCCCATCTAGGCTTCTGTTTCTTAGAAGAACCAAATGAATGTAAAAGATTTAGAGTACTGCTGAGCTAAAGGCTAACAGAATCTCTTGCTCCTGCAGCAGTACATCTACTTATGTACTTTCTTCCAAGGTAGGAATTAAGCAACCCTGAAGCTCAAGGGGAGGACAGGCAAATAACTGCTCCTAGATGGAAAGGGAAATTAAGCAGGACAAGTTGAAGGAAGAGTCTGAAAAAAATCTTCCTTTTATTTTCTCCCATGTCTTACTGTACAGAAACTACTTTGTAGCCCTAGTTTAACACCCTAGTAGATTCTATTTTTAATGTCTTTAAAAATTAGTTGCCCTGTAGCTATAATTTCTGAAACTCTGAGTGTTTTAACAGGAAGCATTTTCTCTTCTAATCCCTTGAATTGCAATTGGTTGATAAAGGAACCAGTAATTGTGGATTATAATTGTTATATTTTAAGATATACAAATCTCTTATACATCTTTGATCAAAATTTATTTTCCTAACAACCATGTAAATGAAGTAGAGCAAGAAATATTATCCCCATTTCATAAGTAAGAACACTGATATTTAAGAATGCAAATTGGCTTCTTAGTAATTTACAGAATATACAGTACCCAGACCTAGGTAGTTTAACTTGGAGCACATCATGCTTTCTGTCATAGCTAGTCCATGAAGTAAATGTCTTTTTTTTCTTTCTAGCAAACATTCTGCATTCTTCTGATAAGAGCACTTTTCCTCAGTTTTCAGATCACATGTTAATTATGGGACAAATTCCACCACACCTCCAGAGGTGGATATGTGACCCAAGAGAGGCCAGTCATAATACTGAATGCCGTGGATAGGCACATAACCCAGCAGGGCCATTGAGAGCCACCTGAAATCCTTGCTGAATCCATTGGGTTGCTAAGCTGGCAGGCAGTAAAGCATATTACCACCTCATGGAAACTCTTTGCCTGAGTGAAACATTACAGTTAAAAGGAGGGCTGAGAATAGAACTGGAATGAAGAAACGGCAAAAGCATTTTTCCTTAAACTTCAAAAAGTCATTGGCTAATTCTCCCTGGACATGTTAATGTCTTCACCAGAAAGAATAAAATATAGTACCTGTAATTCCATGAGCTTTAGATTTTGAAAGAGTGGGGTAGTTGGTCACTGAAATAAAGAGATGAAAAATAGAGATAAATGTGTCTATGAGGTTCTGAGAGGAAAGGAGAAAAAACTTTAGATCACTATTAGATAATGCAAGAAGTTACAAATAAAATCTCACTCCAGCACTCTCTATCCCCCTTCCTGTTTTACTACATGGCACTTATTATCTGACATGCAATATGGTTGGTTGGTTATTTATGGCCTATCCCCCTGCCAAGGACATGGGCTCCATATAGTGAGTGACTATGCTTGGTTTAGTCATTGCTCCCGCTCTACCTCCTAAAATAGTTTACAGAATACCCAGAACACAAAATACCCAGACCTAGGTATTTTGAATTGGAGCACAGGTTTCTTTCTCCACATCATGCTATAGAAAGCACGAATAGATGGTTGAATATTTGTTGAAAGGTATTTGCATTGCTATAATTGTTACTCTAAATTATATATTACAGCAACATTAAAATATTATAGCAACACCAACTGATGGTGGTTATGTTCAACTATTTAAATAAAGAGTTCTATATTTATACCAAAAAAAAAAACAGAAATATGTGGTAAAAGCCATATCTTCATTTACCATACAATTTGGGATCATGGTTGGTTGAATCATGAATTGTGGCAGCATTACCTTTACAGTGAAAGCAACTCAGAAGAAGCAAATAGGCTTTAGAATTGTGCTGTCTGATACCTTAACCACCAGCCACATGTGGCTATTGAGCATTTCAAATGTGGCAAGTCTGAACTGAGATGTGTTGTATTAAAAAAAACACAGGGCTTCAAAGTCTGAGAATAAAAAAGAAAAAGAATGTAAAATATCTCACCAATAATTTTTATTTGATTAAATGTCAAAAATGTCGATATTTTTATATATTTGGATTAAATAAAATATATTTTTAATAATGTCTTCTGTTGCTTTTTTTCTTTAATATGGCTATCAGAAATTTAAAACTTTATGTCTCACATTTCTAGCTTATGATTCTTATACCAGAAAATTTGAAAATCTAAGACCTGAATTTGGGCTCACCTCCTACTTCTGTTGGACAGATCACTCTGGGTGATACTTTGTACACTCAAGCCTGAAAAGTTGAATGATGGATTCTTAAGTCCCTTTCTGTCCTCTGCCTTGATCATTTAGGAAGCACCAAGAGTCGCTGTTATCATAAAAATTTTCCCTTGGCTACATTCCTTTTTTTTTCTTGAGCTGACTGTTTAACGCCTTCATGAAATAATGCATTTTTTTGTGCTATGGGTTTCCTGTAGTGAAATTCCTCACAAGGCAAACGCCAGAGATAGTAGCCACAATGTGTCCTGGGTACCTGAAATTTTTCACTCATTCATTTTGATACCAGAAACAGTTTGATATCTCTCTGTTTAAAAATCTCCCATATCAAATCAGCAACATAGGAAAAAAATTGGCTTCTCTTAATCCTTACTTTCTGACTACAATGTAGTTTATAAGAGTCTATTTTCTTGGGATTCCTATTTCATTTTTCATTAGTTTCGTAAGTTTTTTCATCTGGTCATATTAACTGAGAATTTTAATTGTTGCTTAACTACTTCTGGTGTCTATTTGTTTTATTTCTTATACCCAGAGCAGAATTAAATTAGGGTTTATATTGCCCTCCCTTCTAACCCAGCAACAGTCTCCAAGACAAGGCCTTCTAATTCTTTGCTTCAGTCCTGGTTCTTAGGAGACAATAACTGAAATGAAGGAAAGAATCCACCTAAGCTCCCAGGAATACTAGCTACAATGTTCAGCTAATTTCTCAAAACCAAAAGAAACCCAGAGGAACTGCTCTGATTTCCCAAAATTCAAGGTTTTGATGCTACCCAACCCCTTTCCTGATTTCCCATGCCAAGTTCTCTGGCTAGACTTGTTTATAAAATGATGGGGAGGCAGAGAGACAGGTAGTTGTAGTCCTCAGACCAGGCACTTCAGAATCACCTCCAGTATCTAATTATGATGACATGTGAAGTGGTGTCACCAGGAAAGTTCATTAGAGACTCAGTACCTAGGGGGTTCTCACATAGGAGGTGCCTAGCACATGCCAAAATTACAGCCTCCAAGAAGGTAAGCTGGTGTTCATCATAAACCATGTCATTTGTACACAGAGTTTAGGCCCAGTTAGGGAATGCTGGGAACCTCCCAAAATCCAAGTTTCCAGATACCAGGGACAAGGGTCGACCCTACAAGCAAGCCTCTCTAAAGACAGCATTCTCAAGCCTACTATTTTACCCTTTTTCTGCACAAGCAGGAGAGGCTTCCTGCACCTAGCTACCAAGTACATAATGAGAATGAGAATAGAGGAAAGGCAGCCACTTCACAAAGGGATGGAGGAAAAATGAAACTCAACTGGACAAAGAAGGTGGGCTTACTTCTGCCACAATATAAGGAACCTGGAGATAAGCTGCCTCCAGTGCACAAGTCCGTGGAGTGTCAGAGTGGTAGCAACTGCTTCAACGGTCACACAAAGGAAGGTGACAGAACTTCTCAACCCTGAGAGAATGTAGTTGCTCAGCTGAAACTAGGGGACAGAAATCAAGTGGTCCTCACTGAGAGACTCAGTATAGCCAGAGGTCCTATTCACTCTAGCGACTCACGCCCACAGAAACCCAAAATCCTGAATGCGCAGGAGGGCTGTCTGCAGTGTGTTCAGCAGAACCAAGCCTCCCAGCTCCAGGGAAGGAGACGAAGAGAGGTTGCAGAGTTTTAGCAGGGGGAAGGAGCACAACTATGAAATGTTTGCAGTTGAGGGAACTGATTTTCAGGACGTTACTATTTTATTATTCATTGCACTTAAGTTATATTGATGCTAAATAGAGTAGTGTTGGCTGCTACCAGAATGTCTCTTTTTTGTTGTTGAGAAGAAAAAATTAAAAACTCACTTATAATTCAAGAAGCATTTGCAGAAATATTTTTACTTTGTTTGGTCATGAGGTTAGAACTACAAATATGTATCATATGTTAGAATAAAACTTTCCTTAAATCAACAAGATACAAGGGCACTCTTGAGCAGAAATCTTAGGGATAAAAAAAAAATCCTCCGGTAGTATACAACTGCTCTTGCCTTAGAATTGAAGTTGGGGGTATTTAGAAGGTGATTGTTTTTATTTTTAAAAGTGATTGCCTGAAAATTCTTGGCATCATCTGAGAATGGCCTCAAGGACAAAATGAAAATCTAAATGAAAAATGCTTTCTGTAGTATTGATAGCTCTTTATATCAGGACTGAAAACTTGCTATGTTTATGGCTCAGTGGTCTTTGCATTTTAGCTAAAGGAACATTTCCTTTAAGCATGTAAATATCTTTTACAATCAGAAAAATCCTTCGGGTACCAACCCCAGGGGAAGACTGAAAAGCAAGGTGAGTCTGTTTGTTAGCTCGACAGAAAAATACTGGAAAGGCATAAACAATGCCTTCCAAAGAGCATCTAACTCCCTCTCTCTGAATCTATTATACTGATAGTCATCTATTAGTAATTTGCTTTTTAAAAAGACTACAAAGTTGAATTCTGAAGTAAGGGCAGCCACCGATTTTGTTAGATTAGAAGGGATCTAGGGAATTGTGAAGAAAAGATGAAATTTCTGCCTCAGTCTATGAATGATAAAGGAGTCTGTCCAAAGATGTAATCATCCAATAAATAGTGCTGTCTGTGTTTTACACTCATGGGAAAGATGCTCTAAAAGCTTTCATCATTGCAGGCATCTTGTGTCTTTTTCCATCCTCTTTATCACTAACAAGTGGTAGAGATAGTTGTATTTGGTATTTACCTTTGGGAAGAAATTTTGTTATGTTAAAATGCACTTGATGATTCTATCAAATAAATCTGTATGTAAAAACACAAAACAGGAGGAAGGAAACTAAATTATATTTCTGCTGAAAAGCAGTAGGTGGGTACAGAAGTACTGATCAAGTTATCTTCATCCTTCAGTGGGGCTCGGGGATGACAGTTTTTCTCATCAACCTCTTGGTTGCCAAACTATATTAAACATCTTCCTGGTTGTCTGTAATTTTTCTCCTGCACCAGATTTCTGAGTTACATTTGAGACAAAATGGAACAAGACTAGCATACTGTCATATTTTAAAATGATTATGGCCAGAAAGCTATTAGATTTCTTGTGAAAAAAATTTCAGGATCAAGGTTAGGACACAATATGGTATAGTGTAATGGTTATCCAACTGAGGCCCCCATATCCCATGGTTCTTTGGAAGTACTCCAAAGAAGGAGACAGAAAAATCAGAATGGTAGAGCTGCCCACCACCCTTACTCTAATTAGAACTACTCCACCCTTATCCACATGTATGCATGCATGTGCATGTTTATAATATGTATGTATGCATGCATGTAGATATGTATCTCTCATATGACTGATTTGAAAGAAAAAGACTTGCAAAAAATAATTTAAAAGTTTGTAAACCATTTATGGAGATGACAAAGTAAAAAACTAGGAATCAAAAGATTAAATTCCTAAGTGGCCTCAGGCAGGTAACTTCACCTCTCTAAACCATTTTACCCTTATCATCTAAATAAAAGGGGTAGCCTTTATGATATCCAAAGTTCCCTCTAGCTCTGGATGTTTATGAGGTAGAGGGAGTGGGCAGAGGAAAGGAGTCAAACCGTCACATGCATAAAGAACTCTCCCCAGAAATCAGAGCAGCTATCGACACCCTCGGAAGAAGTAAATTGTCTTTTCCTGAATTATATCAAATGTAATACCTGGCAAAATGCTGGAGTCCCCAGACTCTTTCTGAGACAGCTGCAGGACTACAGAAAACAGTAGTCTACACCCTGCATTAAATGTAATGGCTTTTCTTCCCTAAAGATGCTTCACTTCACTTCCATACCATTTACCCATTGCTGTGCCCAGCACTAGTCTACCTATGAGCAAGAAAATTCTACATCATTCTGGAATATTAAGGACTATGGGCTGAGATATGAGAAAAATTGTTGCCAACCCTCTAGAGAGGGTCATCCTATCAGTAAATCACAAATAAAGTCAAAATAACTTCAGCCTATCAGCCATACTTCCTGAAACCTTTCCCTCTCACCAGGTATCAATTTGACAATTGTGTAATGCTATGCTAGAAGCCAAGATTACAGAGATAAATATAGCATGGACCTCTCTTTGAGAAGCCCCTGGCCTGTGGGTAGGCAGAGAGCACCCACTCATGTAGTGCTGAGAACTCTGATAGGCAAAGGCAAACATCACTCTCTCTTCAGTGTCCAGTAAACTACCTAGTACTCAATATATAGTAAGTGCTCAATAAAGGTCTTTAGAACAAATAAATGAACCTATGAGAATGCAAACAAGAGTACAATTAGTTTTGACTGGGCTGTGGGTGGAGGAGAACACAACTGGAACTTTTCTACTTAATCATAGGAAGACTCCAATAAGATCTGAAATATCTGATGAGACTCATTGCTGTTCCAAGTAGATATTCATCTTATCAGGATGCAGGAAACCTTCAGCCAGATGAATAAATCTTTAATGTTAAAAGTCTAGACATGACTGGGTAGGGTTTCTGAGGGCTGATTCGTTTAGTTTTGGGGGTAAAAAGGGGAAAACTGATATGTTTAGTCTCAGTTCTAATATTTACTCTATGGATCTACCCTTTTTTGCCCTCACTTCTGCATTCTAGGAATATGCACACAAAGCAATAAATGATTTATAATTTAATGCTAAACATGCTAGTTTAATTGAGAGATGCCAAAACAGTAGAATCTCAAAAAAATACAATTAATGTCTTTCAATTTACTCAAACTTTTCTCTGTAATTATAATTAATGGTGTTGGGGTTAAGATTGCCTAATAAAATACTGAACATCCAGTTAAATTATAATTTAAAACAAACATCAAATACTTTTTTAGTATAATTAGGTCCTAAGTATTCCATGGGACATATATAACCCCACAAACCAGTTAAATCTGGCAATCCTAGTTGGAGATAGAATTGTGAAAGTAAACAAAATAGAGAGCTGCATTCTTAATAAAAGTTACCACTAATTCTGAAGCTCATGTGTTAAAATTGTCCCACATTCCAATTTCCTTGGAATTTCATTAGTCCAACATTTTCCTTTTTATGGATATTCTTGTAAGATTCTTGATCAAAATGGATTGAGTCCAGATAGAGAGAATATTCTGAGGAAGAAAGCTCAATAGTGTTTGGCTAATAAAGACAGACTGTTGTACAAAGCTCAAGGCCAGGCTCAGGATAGTAACTGTAGACTGCTTTATGGTGTCTGCAAAGCTCCCCAAGGTTACCTTAACTACTCCTCAGTACAGGCACCTCCACAAGCCATGCTTATACAACATGATCCTGTCCCCAAATCCCAGTTGCTTATCCCATTTCTTTTGGAAATTTGGAAATGGAACTGAGAGATACTAATTAAGTCTAGGGTAGTCTCTTGAATAAAGGAGATACAAGTTCAGAAGCTATGACAGAGCTCTAACCTAACATCCCTGGAGTATAAGAAAAAAAAATTGGTCTTTGAGGATATAAAAAAATAATAGGCAAAAGCAGATATTCAGAAAGGAAAAAAGTCCAGAGACTGCAAAGTCTCATTGTCTTCATTTTAGCCCCTTCTAGGATCCAGGTTGTGATTTTCATAAAACAACCCATAGCCTTACAAGAAGTCTCCCCTTTTACTTAATCTAGTTCAAGTCAATTTTCACAAATGACAGAATTCCACCTACTACTGCAATCAAGTCATTTTTTAACCTGTCTCTTTTCACAAGGTATTTCAGGCACTAACGAGCAAAGAATGGATGTTCGGGTGGATAGCAGGTAGACAGACTGGTTTCTTCCTGAGAAGACAATCATTGATGGGCAAAGGAACTAAACTGCTTCTTTCTTCTCCTTTCCTACTTCTTCCAATCTATCTCTTCATTTTAAATTATGTCAGTTGAGCACCTACTCAGTTTCAGAATCAGCTTTGGGTGCTGGGATAGAGCAATCAATAAGGCAACCAAAGATCTGCCCTCCTAGACTTATGTGCATGTACACACACATACATGCACATGCACATACAATGTGGCAGGGATCTAGACCAGATGATGCTGGGGGAAAAAAGGAATGCCAAGTTCAAATCCAAGATATGTTTCAAAGAAATAAAATGAAGACGAAACACTGAATATGTGGAAAGAAGAAATACAGATGAGATGATCATTTCCATTTCTATTGCCCAGGAGAACAGAGATGTCCCCCGCCCAAAAAAAAAAAAAAAACAAACAAACTAGAAATTAAGAAAGATTCAAACTAATCTATTGTACTCTATGTATAGCACAACTGTTTCTATTGTCATCTCCGAATTATCAGCCATCTCGTACAAATCCATGTTCTCTTCAGATTTCTAAAAGGTAATTTAGAAACTGCCTTCTTAGATCTAATCAGAAAATTAGAAAAAAAAGAAAAGATGCCTAGGGATCAAAACTGATAGAACTGACTATAGAAGAAGAAAAATATATGGCATCTATAAAGAAGGATAAATATCCCAGTGTAAAATATCCCAAAAGAAAATTGGACCATGTATTGATAAGAAAATATAAAGTAGCTAGTTGATAAATTTAAAATCTCTTGATCTCCCTAATAACCAAAAAAAATGTAAATAAAAATAAGAAATTATTTTTCACCT
This sequence comes from Macroglossus sobrinus, assembly GCA_004027375.1. Taxonomy (NCBI): domain Eukaryota; kingdom Metazoa; phylum Chordata; class Mammalia; order Chiroptera; family Pteropodidae; genus Macroglossus; species Macroglossus sobrinus. Next base: position 104,521 of record PVKZ01002188.1, read on the forward strand.
GTCAGCTTGGCAAAGTTGTAAAAGAACAGTAACACTCAGCACTGGTGATACAGTGGGAAACACACAATGGTGGACAGAAGTGAGGATCCTTAACGCTCCACAGAGAGATGTTTGGCGATAGGTATCAAAACATTAATTATGTGACACAGCAATTCCACTTCTCAGAATTATTCCTCAGGAAACAGGAGGACAATAACACATAGTTATAACTATGATATATTCACTGTAGTTATGTTTAAAATAGAAAAATATGGGAACTTTTCAACTTAACTTTCAATCAATTAATCTGGGGATTGGTCCCAAAAAAGGTATATATCTGTACGATGAAATACTACCCAAATGGTAAAGATGACCATGTAGGTCTATATTACATTTATTGGCATAAAAAAAGTCTGCAATCTACTACATGAAACAGAGCAGTTGCAAAATAGTATGAAAATCATGGACCAATTTTTCTTGTTTTTGCTTTATATATATATATATATGCATATTTATGATCAGGAGAAAAACTCTATAAGAATATTCATTATAGCATCAATAGTGCTGATCTGTGGATGATTGGATTATGACTTACTTGATATATTTTTTTAAATCTTCATTCTCTGATTATTTTCAAAGAGAAACTTCATTATCAGAAAAAAATAGCTATTAAAAATCATTCCTATATAAAGAACTCACTCAGTAAGAAAAACTATAACTCCAATAGAAATAATTGATATCAGTGAGCAATTAAATAACATACAAACATATGTAAAAATATTCAGCTTTAGAAGTAATCAAAGAGATGAAAATTAAAATATTTACACCTTTCAATTTAGCAAAGACTTTTTGTTTGTTTTTTTAGAATACACAGTGCAGGCAAGGGGTATTTAAACAAACATAATCAAACACTTTTAATAGACATGTAAAGTGATACCATGCTTTTGGAAAGCAATTTTGCAGTGTTTTCCAAAATTTTTTAATTTTTTAATTTAGTCATATACTTTGATGCAATATTTCTACTTTAGGTAGTACTGTAAAACAAATAAGTACATGTATATATGTATATGTATTTTTTATATACACACAAAAAAAATGTTTACCCAGTCATGTTAATTATAAATAGCAATTTTAAAACAAAATAAATATTTATCAACTGAGGATATTTTGGTAAATCTTAGAATATGATGAAATGTTAGGTATTAAATTTATGCAGTTTATAATAATACAAAAGACATTTTTAAATATGTTGAGTTGCATATATACATTTTACATGTATGAATAAATATGTGTATATGTAAAGACTAAGTAAAAGAAATAAATAAGAAAAAATTATAACAAATTCTTTAAAATATCTGTGAGTAGTAAGAATAGGACTAATTTTTTTCTTCTTATATTTTTTTGTATTCTCTAAATGTTAAACCATGAACAAATTATTTTTATAACTGAATTTCTCTCCAATATTTTTCTCTAGCTTTGGTAGGCTTTCTACTCAGCACTTAAATATTCCATTTGCCAAATACAGTCATGCCTATTTTGTCATGTCATTCCTTTGTCAAAACCTCGTCTAGTTCATCATTGCCTATGATATCAAGTTCAAATGCCACACTGACTTGACTTCTGAAGACTCAATAAGCTGCCTCAAAACTTCTAACCTGCCTCCTTTCTTATTCCTCAACTTTAAGGATCATTCTTGACCACTGGTTCATTCCTAGTCGCAAACCATGATCCGGGCTGTCTCCCCTCCTGAATGGCTTCTCACCCCTCACCTCTGCCTCCCCAAGAACTGTCACTCCTTGTAAAATTTAGACAAGACCCCCTCCTTCAGGAAGCTTGCCATGATTACACTGGCTGTCCTGATATCACTCTTCTCTCAATCTATATTGCTTATGACCCACTTTGGCCCTTACCTTACACTGCTCTCTCTAGCTAATTAGGACAGCATTTTTCAGGTAGGCTATGTAGTGACACAAAGAAACTGTGCGCACACACACACTAAAAATTTCTGGATACTTGCAAAAATAAATCAGAAACTTTAACCAAAAGAAAATGACTGTGCAGGGCAAAAACCAATACAACATTTCTCAGATGTTCTCCAAATCTCTTAGTGAGGAACCATACCCATGACTCTCCACCAAAACTGGAATCTCCTCTGACCTGAAAAACTTAATCTTAGCAGTATCAGTCTTTTTGTTTTATAACCCTACATCACTTTTCAATAAGAATTTACCCAAACAACTTGTGCATGTGATGATTCCACGTGAGGGAATATTTCTAGATGTTAGGCCTTCCTGGTCCTTGAAACAATCTCAGCATCAGTGAGGCTATCCCTTCACCCAGGAGGGAGAAAAGTAGATTCTGTGCCCAGGACTCCTGGGGAGCATAGCTCTTTCAAGTACTACAGGGAGCCACTGCCCCTTCTATAGTTATTGAATAATTCACAAGCATAGGGCTTCACCCCAGTGAGACTGTAAGGGTTAGAGAATGGAAACCAGTGATCATTGTTCACTCACTACAATCATCAGGATCACATCATATTAAGCACCACCAATTCTGAGCCTCTCGTGTGGGCCAAGAACATGGCATACATTATCCAATCCTCTTGACAATGCTGTGACATGGGTATATCACCTCCACTTTTTCAGATAGAGACACAGGGTCTCAAGGTCAGTACCTTATCCAAGGTTGCATGCCTCAAGAGTAGCAAGACCAGATCCAGAAACACTGCTTTCAAAGCCTATGATCTTTCCACTACCCCATGGCCTCTCTGTAAATGCTCCATATCCACTCTAATGTGTTAAAGACCATCTCAATCAAAAAATCCTTCCATATGTCTAACCTAATTCCTTCATGCTAAAGCTTTAGGCCCTTTCCCCCTGTTCTGTTCCTGGAGGAACTGGTCTCTGGGCTTTGAAATAATTGCTCTTCTGCCAAGATTGTTAAATCACCCTTTGACTATCTTTTAGGCCAAATCACTCTCAATCTTCCCAGGCCTGATTTTTTGGGCTATTAATCATTTCTATTCTATCCCCAAACACTCTTCTGATTCTCTGCAGTCCTCTTACATGCTCTCTCTCCATTTTTAAAGGTACTTAAGAATTTCAAGGGGTTTTTGTGTGTGGGGGGCGGGGGGAAGGGGAAGGGTGGGGAGGTATGATAATTGGTAGTGGGGAACCTTTCTGTCTGTCCAAATAGAATGCCTTGTTTCTGAGGAAAGAGAGATTAGAGGAAAGCTCAGAGGGCTGGAGCCAGGGAAATAACATAGAGAAGGAAAATAGATGAGTTTAAATGAAGATGAATCAGAAACATGGGATTAAATTTCCCTGAGGCCTTCAATCTTACCAGAAAATGTACTGGATAAAATAGATTGGGATTTGATTTATCAAATGCAAAATGTTTCCTTCCGTTAAAAATAAAAAAAAAAAAATTTAAAGGCAAGATGCTGAGTATACTTCTAGCCATTGACTATTAGATTAGGCACATCCCCTGAGTAGGAGTTGGGTGAAGGCCAGGTGCTTTTCTAGCAAGGTGTTTCCCACATAATAAGCAAAGGAGGCAGCAGGGGTGTGAATACCAGGCTGGGAATCAGGAGACCTGAGTTCCAGCCCTGGCTCTTCCACTAACTGGATAACCCCAGCCAGTCCCTTCACCTCCCTGGACCTAAGTTTTCCCAAATTTAAATCCAAGGGCTTCAGACTCTAATCTTCACCATGTAGTCTCAAGAGTCCTTTTCTAGGTCGCATGTTTCATAATTCTCCAACAGTTTCCAAAATGGAGTCCACAAAGCACTTATCCTATAAGATGTTCAATGGATAGACAGTTCAATGGTTCCACGGGTTTGAGAAATGTTCCTATGTGAACACCCCCTTAGAGATTCCCAGAGTACATAAGCTTTTAAAGTTTTTGTGAAGATCTAAAATATTTTTTTAAACTCTTAACTTAACCCAATATTTCTCTAATCCGACACCACAGAACTCTGTTTCATGTAGTACCTATGACTTCATTAGATATATTTTGGGAAAAACTGAGGTGTAAAATTCTATACCTCCTCCCTTATCACCTCATGGGAGAAAAGCACCTAGGAGCTGAAGGCTCTGAGCACTCCATATCCTTAAAGGAACACAATGGACAGCACACAGCCAGTCCCAAGATACCCATGAGTTTGCAAAGAGAACCAATGCTAAGATGGCAGGATAATGAGCTAGTATGCATTACTCTTTTGCTCTTGAGCCATATTGAGAGGCTACTGTGCTTTCCCACTGAACTTCAGCAATAATGGGCCCACAGCATTCTCCCTTTCCCTGGGCCTTGGGTGTTTCTTGACAAAAAGAAAGATCAGGGAGGCCATCAAAAGAATGACTTCTCCCTTGGCTTGTTTTCAGAAAAGCCTAATAAGCTCACTAAGCTGCTGTGTCAGTCTCCCAGGGCTACCATGACAACATACCACAGTTTGGGTGGCATAAACAACAGAAGGCTGTTTCCTCACAGTGCTGGAGGCTGCAAGTCCAAGATCAAGGTGCCGCCAGGCCTGGTTTCTGGTGAGGCCTCTTCCAGGCTTGAAGATGGGCTGCCTTCCTCTGTATCACTTGGCCTCTTCTGTGCTCCCACACATCTCAGGTGTCTCTTCCTCTTCTCATAAGAGGCCAGATCTATCAGACTAGGCCCCACCCTTATGACCTCATTGAACCTTAATTACCTCCTTAAAGTCCCCATCTCCAAATAGTCACATTGTGGGTCAGGGCTTCAATCTATGAATTTTAAGAGGGATGCAATTCAGTCCATAACAAGGGATTCCTCTGGATTGTTACAGAGAATGAAGGCAAGAGGTGAGTTTGGAAGTGTAAGAGGCAGAAAGCATCAGAGGAGAGAAGGTGACGGAAAATGCCCTTGGGGCTTGAGTGGATCAAGGACAGTGGTCTATGGATGTCTCCTGCTCTCTGCAGGGCTGGGAAGTGCTAAAAAATAAAAGCAAATGCCTTGCTGCACATCTAGAGAGGCTGTGCCCTGTCCTCATTTGTGACCTGCGTGGGTCACCTGTCTATAAGGTCACATAGACTTGGACAAGGAAGATATCAGCTGTGACTGTGTGCAGAAGACCTCAGGACATCTCCCCATGCTCAGGACAAGGAAGAGCCCCAGGGATGAGTGAAATTGAACTGCCCACCACTCAGAACAATGAAACATTACAGATTCAACTTATTTTAGAAAAATAAAATAATTATGGCATATACCTGACACTTTGATGTTCCCAGCTATGAGTGAGGTAGAAGCCAAATGGAGCAGAGTAGGAGGCAAAGCCACAAAGTCCAGGCCATGATGAAAAAGGTTTGGAGGAGTTCCAGCAAGGGTGGCTCAGCTAAATCTCATTACATGGGATGCACAATGATAAACAATATAGATGGTCCTGACCCCTTCACAACAACCAAGGCCCAATAATTCACCCTGGATTAGCTACTTTCATTGACTCAGTGGAAAGTATATTAGTTTCCTGCAATAACAACTTACCACAAACTTGATGGCTGAAAACAACAGGAATTTATTCTTTCGCCATTCTGGAGGGCAGACGTCCAAAACCAAGGTGTTAGCAGAGCCACACTTTCTCCGGACACTTAAAGGTGTCTTTGCCTCTTTCAGCTCCTCGTGGCTGCAGGCATTCTGGACTTGAAGCCACATCACTCCAATCACACCTCATCTTCACATCGCCTCCTTCTCTTTTGTGTATCTGTCTCATAACTCTCTCTGTCTCTCTTTTATGAGGATACATGTGACTGCATTTAGGGGCCCACTGGATAACCCAGGATGAATAACTTCTCTCAAGATCCTTAACTTAATCATTGTATTTGCACAATAAAATTCATTCTCAGGTTCCAGAGATTTGAAAATGGATATCCTTTGGGAGGCATTTTCTGCCTACCACAGGAGGGTCAAGACCTTGGGAAGCTTGACCAAGTACATCCCATCCCACATTCAGGCAGGCTCACCACAATAGTGCCTGGTACAAGTCCTGGCTCAGAGTGGGCTCTTGAGATTTGCTGAATGAAGAGTTTGTTGTATAAAAGCCAATATGATAAGAACTAAAGCCACGAAATGAGCTCGCCCTTGAGAGGACTTAACCAGTGGATTCTAAATTTTTAGATTTGTATTGACTAAACTTGCACCCAAACACAAAGCGGGGGGAATAGTGCATGCACAGAAAGATACTCATACAGAACATCCAGCTTTTTAAATTGCCAAGTGAGGAGAGTGAAAGAAAATGCCATTTACTTTCATAATCATTTCTTAGGAGAAAGAACATTTTAATACCAAAGGAAGGTCATTGCCTCAGAATAAAGAATTGTCCTTAAAATTAAATAAACCTAGCCTCATTAAAAATTCACTTCACAGTCCTTTTTTTTTCTCATCAGTTTCACAGACAAATGAAAATTCCATCATAGATCTATACCAGTTAGCAAATGGGCATTTGGAAGAGACCACAGAGGAAAAAATATTGGAAGGGAAAAAGCCACTTAATTCTAGGAATGAGGAAATGAGCATCTCTTGTCCAGAGAGCCTCCTCCTCCCCAAAATGCCCAAACTGGCCATCAGAACTCTAAGGCATCAGCTTAACCATGACCTTTCCCTGCCATGAAGCAGACGACGCAGCTTCCTGCCAGGACCCACTAACAGTAAGCACGGGCAGCCTCTGAGAGATGCCACCTATAAGTTCAGACTTGCTGATAGCAAACAACTTGAACCCCTACCTCCAGCTTCTGCCCTTAGATTTCTTCCCTCTAATGACCAGCTCAACCTCTGCCCACTTCTGCTTCTCATAAGCACTGCTATGATGTCTCAAAGGCTTGTGCCACTTCAGAGCCTGTCACTCATTCCCTCCAGCCTCCCCAGGCCTATGGTGTGATGCATGCACACAGACTCCTAGGCATACGTGTCCCACTTTCCAGACCATCTCGCCTTATGAGAGAGCTATCTCAGGGCTGTGCCAGCAGCATCTGTATCCTAAGGACCTAATATGTGTCTGTTTCCCATCACCAGGCCCAGGTGAGGTGAGTTCTAGGTGCCACAGCACAAGGAGGCAGCCAGGGAAGGGGGTATTTGGCACTAGGTGCTACATGACCAAGGGACTTCATTGCTGGACTCCATGAAGGTTTCAGGACACCTCATAGAAAGATGCCACTGCATCCCTAAAGCCAAATCTGGTAAGCCCCTCAAGCTAGACAAAAAGTCGCCTCTTAGCCATTAGAAGAAATTACAATTCTCATGTATTGCTGATTGACCTGCAATTTTCATGATAGCTTAGAGACAAAAAAGATCAAATATCTTAAAAACAAGCCAGACCAGGGGCTAAAGGGGGTCATGGGAAGTGCCGTTTGATGAATATAAAGTTTCAGTCATGCAAAATGAATAAGTTCTAGAGATCAGCTTTACGACATTGTGCTTATGGTAAACAATACTGCACGGCCACCTGAAAATTAGTGAAGATGGCAGGTCCATGTTATCTTTTCTTACCACAATAAAATAAATAAATAAATGGAATACATTTTTTAAGCACCATCCTTTGACCTAATAATCCTGCTGCTAGAAATTCTAAGAAAACAGTAAAGATCCATCCACATTTTAGGTATAAGAATATTCATTACAGTTATATATAACAGTAAAATATTTGAAATATCAGAAATACCAACATATAGGAATCTCTTGCAGCTAATAAAGGTTATCCTTAAAAGAATTCTTTGTGACATTTAAAAAATAGTCACTGTAGTCTATGTTCATGCTACCCTGAACAAGCCCAATCCTGTCTGATCTTAAAAGCTAAGCACGGTCGGGCCTGGATAGTACTTGGATGGAAGACCACCTAGGAAGACCAGGTGCTGTAGGCATTAAAAACAATAAATAAATAAATAAATACGAGATTGTAAACTGACAAGTTCCTTGCTATCTGTGAGGTCAACCAAGGGTTACCTCACACACACACACACACACACACACACACACACACACACACACACACAAAAGTCACTGTATAATAAGTTGAGATATTCATTACTATTTGTTGCCAACATATAAGAATCAGGGACAATGGGAACTACTGTAATTTTTCCCTCTCCCACACAAGCCAACACTGTGCTTAAGGGCCTCAGGGGAGATCTATTTTGCAATGCAAGCTCCCTTCTGGGGTTTGGTTCTAAATTCTAAATTCACTGGGACAATTTGCAGGGGAAAGGGAGAAGCTATTGATGGAAAAAGAGGGAGAAAAGAGAGGTGGGAGAAAGGTTTACAGGAACTGTCCCCTTGACCACCCATGTCTCTTTACTACCTCCTGCCTTCCCTGTCCACCTGTCTTCTGATCACATGACAGGCAGATAGCAGTTCTCAGGAGATGATGGCAGCGTTCCCCACAGGGCTCCACGTAAGTTCCAGCCCTGTCTCGCCCCCTCTTCACAAAGGTACCAAAGATCAAACCTTGCACAAAACCTGCAGCAGTCCCACCATCGAGGGACCTCACACATTTGGTAATGAGCCCACATCAAAGCACATGAGAAAGACCTGAGACAAGGCTGTCACTGTTCCCAGGCAAGTCCTAGGGAGAGCCAAGGGGTGGGCGTGGAGAGCCAGCCAGTGAGGTAGGGTGGATGCACAGAGAAAATATCTGATCTAAAGAGCTAATGCCCAGATGTGTGGAATAAAATCCATACCAACTGTAGGAGAAAATGAAATGGTCTGTCTCACCCAGTGAAGAAGGTAATACCATTATTCTAATTTCACAGGTCAGAAAACTGAGGCAAAGAAAACCAAATAGCTCTCTGCAGCTAACAAGCAACAGAACGATGTTTTGAACCCAGGCCGCCCAACACCAGAGTGTCCCTCACCTTCCACTGCCCCCATGTCACACCATGTGAATACACCTAGGCAGAGAAGTCACCCAGAAACATGTACACTAAAAGGCTCATAGCATAACCTTGGTGGCAATATTTTTTCTGTGTTCTCATCTATAGTTTCTATAATGATCATGCATTTCTTTTGTAATTAGAAAAAAAAATTAAATTGTATTTAAAACAGAATAGAAAGGCCTCTGCATTCTCTGAGGTCCCAAGAAGCTCTCAAAGCTCAGAACAGCCCCAAGGCAGAGCAAGTGCTACACAGCTCCTCGCCCAGCAGGACTGAGTCCAGCTGCCTCTCTGGGACCTGGGGAGGGAGACACACAGACACAGGGGTCAGCTAAGTACCTTCTCCTCTCACTCAGAGAATCCAAAAGGGACCCCAAAGGGTAGCTTTATTGTGCTCTGTCCCCCCTCCTCTCAGGCCCCATTCCCTGAATCTGCTTGCTCACTAGCGGGGGCAGGCTCCTGGGGGACATCAGGAAAGGGTGGGCCTCCAAGTCTCAGCTTGGAGTCTACTGACCCCAATAAGTAGGGAGCCAGGTCCTGAGCACAGCATACCCAAAGGTCACAAACTCAAGAGAATGAAATGGGCCCAGTGCAGGTAGATGAACAGCTATGGCACTGGGCTTCTGGGCTGGATGATGATGGGAAGGGTGGAGGCCTGCACAAGAGGGGCAGCCACTGTGCAGTCCAAGTCAGGGTGCTGCCTTGCAAAAATGTGGGCTGTGTTGCTAAACATCTAGTTTTCCAAGAGAAGCCAGAAACCTGGATTTCTATGCAAGTGCTTTTGGTCATTTATATCACCTTCCATACACTGCCATAGGCAACAACAGGTTGCCTAGCTCTCTCCTCTGAGGCCCTGTGGTTGAGGTCCACCCACTAGAGCTTGAGCTCTCATCCAGGGCTCACGTCCCTTGCCCGTCTCCTAGTTCTCCACCTCACACCTGAACTCAGGCCTTACCCCTTCTCATGCCTATCCTCAGCTCATGTCCCACCCCCAGGATATATTTGTGTCTTGGCTCTGGCCTTGCCGAGCCTACTGCCCAAAAGCCGAAGTGGTGGCCCCACCTCTGACCCAACAGAAGAAAAGCATCTGGGCTCCCTCCTGGATTTTCAAAGCCTGCCAACCCTGTGTGAGTGCCCAGCAGCCTCCATCGCCAAATCACCAGAGAACAGACAAATGCCACCCCCGCCCCTGGAGTTGGTGAGCTATTTCCCACCACATCCTGTCCTCCCACCCACAATCTGCAAACCAGCTTGCGTGCCTCCATTTCACTAATTGTAGGCTGACTGATGGCCCTGGAACAGCGTTCTGGCTCCTGAGTGCCAGCAAGCAGAAGCCAGACTGGAGCCTTGGGAAGATGCTGCCTGGATCCAAGAGGGCCGAGGCAGGGAGCTGACCTCTGCCCATTCCCATGAACCCTGGGATCCTTTACCCTCATACTCTGGGGCTGATCTCAACATTTTTCCCAGCTCTGGATCAGTTCCCATATTCCTCAGGAACAGAATTACAGCTAGAATAAGGCTGTCAATCTCCTGATCTCCTAAGTCTCTTCTTGCACTAATCTACAGAGACACAGCCTGAGAGTCCAGCTGTGGAGGACACAGCAGGCAGATAGTGTGACCTTCCTCAGCTGGTTAGTCAAGTGTGGAAATGCCTATTTTCAATGCTGGCTTGCAACTGAAATCAAGGTGCAAAAGCAGGGGTTCGTCCATTAGTTCAACAACTGCTGGCACTGACTGAGCAATGCCCTGGTACCATGGGCTCTGTACGAATTAGCTCATCAGATTCTCACGGCAGCCTGGTGAGGCCAGCACTGTTCTCTCTTTTTTACAAAGAAACCAAGGCACGGAGTGGTTAAGTAACTTTCCCAAAGTTGTGTGGCTAATAAGTGGGAGGATTGGTATTGAAACCCAGCCAGTGAGGTTCCAAAGCCTTAACTGCTGCACTGTACTTGTCTGCTGCGCTATCATAGCTGTATATTTAGTCATATGAAAACATGCTTATAATCTATTATTAAGTGGAAAAAAGGTGGCAAGAGAACTCATAGGGTATAATCTCCTGGGAGAAAAAAAACATGTAGATGAACATATAGTTGCAAAGGCTAGGACATGAAAAGCTGTATCATAATGACAACACAGAGGACACTTGTCATAATGACAACACAGAGGACCTCAGCTGAATCCAAGCTCCTTTACTCACTGCCTGTGTGGCTACTTCCAGCAAATCACAAAAATCTCAATGTTCTTATCTGTAAATGAGAAGCTGCACCTGATATCATCAGCATATGGATTAAACACGAAAGTCCCTCTAGTGTATTGTTTCATTTCTATGAAATGTCCAGAAAAGAACATTTCATAGCAAAACTTCATAGCAAAACTTCTGACATAAAAATGGATTAGTGGTTGTCTGGGGCTGAGGGTTGGAAATGTGTTCAGCTGCAACCGGGCCTGAGAGGTTTTACGAGGGCAGTGGCAGTATTCTAAAACTGAACTAAGCTGATGGTTGCACAGTTCAGTAAATTTACTAAAAATCTTTGCATTAAAATGATTCATTAATTAGAATGAGTGAATTTTATGATATATAAACTATACCTTAATAAAGCTCTTTAAAAATTCTTAACGTAGTTAGTATATAGCAGGTCTTCATCATATAGAGGTGGTTATTACCCTGGTCATTGTCAGTGAGTTTAATGACAGGCTTACAAAGTGGTATTTCCAGTGAATTAAAATGCTTTTTGCTTATCCGTATTTTTTACATTTATACAATAAATATGTATTTCTGGCATAATAAAAAGAGAAAGGGAAAAACTCAGTTCCATTATAATATCTTTGAAGCAAGGGATCCTATTATCACGGGGGTGATTTTAATTTTCTTCCTTTGGCTTATTCTCTGTTTTGCAACAATAAATATGCACTGCTTGGATAAAAGAGTAGACTGTTGTTTTCGTATACAGCTTATTTTATGCTCAGCTTTGTGCTAGACAGCATGAAGTATAACTAGGAAAAGAAGAGATTGTCCCCTAGGGTCTTTCCATCTGGAGGAGAGGCGGGACAGATCCCAGGAACAATCTGGGAAGCTGAAGAACAAGGAGACAGCCTGTGCTGAGAAACCGACTGTGCTCCCAGCAAGCCTAGAGGACCCCAAAACTGCAGAATAGCCCCTAGCTGAGCAGCCAAGAAAGAGGGCCTGAGAAGATAACCACAGAGAACTGTCCATGCCCTCCATCAATATTAATTGAGCACCAACTCTATGCCAGACCACACTAGAAGCTGGGGACACATGGTGACAGGACTGACAAGTTCCCTGACCCATGATGCCACTCTCCCAGCCACTTCAGCCTGACTCTGGGCACAGCACCTGCCAATTACCTGGTGCATAGAGAAGGTAGGGATTAGGGACCCTCATTCACAGCTACATGAGGGCAAGTGTCAGGAAGGGCCTAGAATTTTGAGGCCTAGATTCTTGTCCCAGCACTGCCTCTAATTCCCAGGAGTAAACTCCCTCTTTCTCCAGGTATCAGTTTCCCCATCTATATAAATTTGAGCATAATGGTTATGTGCACAGCCCTGAGGCCAAAAACTTCTAGGTCCAAGCCTGGCTCTACAACTTAACCAGCTCCTTGACCTCTGCCAAGTGACTTAGCCTCCTGGAGGTCCAATTCCCTCTTCAGAACAAATAGGTGAAATGATAGCACTTCTTTCAAAGGTTTTTTTTTTTTTTTTTTTTTTTTTTGGTGAGGGTTAGGGAGGAGATGAAACAAGATAATGCACAGAAAGCACTTAAGTATATACCTGCCAAATAAAAACTATAGCTGCAGCTGGCTTCCAAGTCTACAATGATGGGATGATGGTTCTAAGGGATTTGGAATTCCTGGGGTGTCCCAACTTGGAAGATAGTGAGGTACCAAACAGCACTAGCTCAGCAAATGCAAATTAACAGCTTAGCATGCCTAGAAAGTGAGAGGGAAAGAGGCTGTAAAACAGGCTGATGGAAAACAAAAGATTATAGTCCTCCAATTAGCAGCCGATTTCCTTACCCACATAATTTGTCCAGCACTGCCACCTGCTGGCATTAAATGAGCTTTGCAAGAAAAGATACCTTTCCTACTGGCTGGGGTTTTAGAACAAACTTAATTCCGGGAGGGGTGGGGGGCGGTGGAAGCCTTACAGATGTGGGTAGAGAAACGTGATGATGACTTCATTAGAAAAATTTGGATGGAAAGAATTTAGGCTCTGGAGCTATGAGACCTAAGTTCAAGTCCCAGCTTTTCTGCTTACTAGCTGTGAGACTTTGGATAAATTTTTTAACCTTCCCAGGCCTCAGATTTCTCTTCTATGAAATGGGGATAATAATGTCTTTCTCCACTGATAATCTATTTAAAGTACCTGACATAGTTATGGACTCAATAAAGGTTACTTTTCCCTCTGGACTTCCCCTGCACACCACACCCCTGGGATTTAGATGAGGGGGCCCTCAAGCACTGGTATGCATCATCATTTCTGAGCGCTTGTAAAAAATGCAGATGCTCAGGCCCCATCGATGCTGCTGTGAATCTGCTCGCTGGAGATGATGGCCTAGGAGTCTGCATTTTAAGAAACACTCCTGTGATTCTTACGCCACTCCAAGTTTAAGAGTCACTGGCATGGTGCAAAGAACACATGAGCAAGAGTTCTAATTATGACCCTGCCAGCAATACACATCTTCTCAGTGTCCACTTCCCCACATGAAATGAGGCCCAGTCTTGCCTGGCATGCCTCATGGTGCAGGGAGGAGAGGTGTGCTTTGGAAGCTGGGATGCCAGTGCTGACAGGAGCAGCAGGGGTGGTCAGAACATGCCCTCTCTACCCCTCATGCCCTCCCTCCTTGAGAGCGAGAGGCCCGGGCAGAGATGAAGCCACTGGAGTCAGGGTGGGGATGGAGTGGGCTGATGGGGAGAAGAGAAAAACATGTCTGGCTCCTTCATTCCCCTCTAGGAAAGGCTAGGATACCTAGGAGCTGGGTGTGCAGGGCATAGGAGCCCAGTACTCAATCCCAGGAGAAGCTTGTCATCTGTGAGCTCTGTAACCTATCCTAACCAGAAAAGAGGAGAAGAGAGAATTCTAGCTGTGGGACCCCCAGCAGCCACAATAGGCTGATCCCTTCTGAAAAGCCAGTGGAAAAAGGGGCGAGGACTCCTGGTTATGCCGAAAGCAACAGCCCCTCCATTTCCCTAGGGCCCTCCCAGGTCACCTTCCTCTTCCCCCTCCTGGGTGCTGACATCCTGACATAGCCTCCCTGAATACTGAAAATGAATGGGGTCTCCATTTTTCAGACAGTAAACTCAAGGCCCAGAGAGAAGGGAGCCTGTTTTCCAGAATCTCTTATTGACTCCTCAGTCCAAGGTTCACTAAATCCTCATGCCAATTACAGAGTAGTGTTGGGAGGAAAGCTTTTCACTTCCTCCTCCCTAGGTTCTTTGGGTGGTCTACCAATTTAGTTGGTGAAAGGCAAATTAATAAGAGAAAAATCAATTTCGTACATATGGAAGCCCCATGAAAAATAGGAGACTCAAAAAAAGTGACCAAAGCAGGCAGCTTTTATACCTTTTAGACAAACAAACTGTAAATTTATGAAGAATTGACAAGACAAAGAAGTATGGACTTGGGGTAGTAAATGAGTGAGGACGTAATAATTTTTTTAATTTCCTATCTCTGGTGATAAAGATGCCTGCCTTCCTCCTGGTACAGGAAAGGTGCCTTTCACATGTGAGATTTATTTGCTGCTTTGGGGGCACAGAAGAAGCCACATTGTCCTTGTGCTGGCTGTTCCTCAAATAACTTTAAGATAATCAATATGCCAAAGTGACACATGTTGGGGTGGCAAATTCTGCTCTCCTTCAGTAGCCAAGAAAAAGATTACCGTAGTTGTCCCCTTATTCATGGGAGATATGGCCCAAGACCCCTCATGGATGCCTGAAACCACCGACAGTATATGTACTACACGTACATACCTAGGATAAAGTTTAATTTATGAATTAGGCACAGTAAGAGATTAACAACAATAACCAATGATAAAATGGAATAACTATAACAATATACTATAATAAAAGTTACACTCCTCACGCACAAATATCTTATTGTGCTGTACTCACCTTTTCACTTGAAAAAAAGAGCTTTATGGCTTCTCTTTGGCACTTCCAAACTGCCAGCATCACTGCTCTTCCACTCTGAGGTCGTTTCAAAGTAAAACGAAGGTGACTTGAACACAAGCACTGCGAACCATACCACGACAGTCGATCTGATAACCAAGATGGCTACTACGTGGCTAATGGTCGCAGGAACGCATAGAGTGCGCAGACGCTGGGTAGAGGGATGATCCACGCGAGATGGTGCGAGATTTCACCATGCCACTCAGAAAGTCAGGCGATTTAAAACTTATGAATTGTTTATTTTTGGAATAAACGACTCCATTGAATATTTTCCAACCAAGGTTGACTATGGGTATCTGAAACTGCAGAAAACTGCCAATAAGATGAAACTACGGTACTATTTCCATCACACAGAGGAGAAACCCAGATCAGAGACGATATGTACTTTATCCAAGAACACACAGCAGAACTGAGCCTCAGACTAGGCTCTCTTATTACTACCAAGTCACAGATAAAAGTACAGATAAAAGATTGGACCAGAAGACCCCATACCCACCCACTCTGGTTCCCTTAGTGAACCAGCAGCCCAAACTAAGATAGCCTCTTCCTGTCCCTGGAGCAAACCTCCAGACTTCCCACTTGTTTTCTCTGTTTAAAATTTCCCTTCACTCCATCCAATATCATGCCCACTTGCATGTTTGTGAAAACTTTCCCGTTTCTTCAAAGCTCAGCTCAGTTCTCACCAGCTCCAGGGAGACTCCCGCCCAGTGAGAAATAACATCACCTCGATTTGGAGTAGGGCACTGGGGTCAGAAATGCCAGCCATTCAATGAGCATGAATGCCAGGCACTATGCTACGGAATGCAGACACTGGTATTGTATGTATTGTGTACATATACATTATATGCCTGTGCATACCATACCTTCTCTCATTTACCCTCCAAACCTCCCTATGGGGCAGGAACCAACAGCACGACCATCTTACAGATGTGAAAACCATGTCTCAGATCACTAACACCATGCACTTAAGGCTGTCTGTCTACTGAAGAGAAAGGCTGGGGGTGGGGCGGGATATTGAAATGCAGGGGAAGGAGGTGGAAGTGTTATGGGGGAGCAGGTTTCAGAGCAACATGAAAAGATGTGGAAGTAAGAAGAAAACTAAAACCCCATGAAAACCTATGGTCAAAGGGACCCAGGGTCCAGAACACCATGGAATAGTTTTTTTCTTGTGTGACAGCAGCTGGTTAACTAGCACAGAATTTTGACAAGCCTTGTCTCACTCAATATAATAATCTTCTCAGATGGATAAGATCGTCATTCTACACAGAAAGAATCAAAGTCTGAGTAAACCCTAACCAAGCTCACACAGTCCAGAGTGAGGCTGGGACCTGAAGCAAGCTGGATTCTGGAATGTGTGTGCTTCCTAGTACACAACTGTTATTCACGATGTCACTTAGAATATGTTTACATAGGAAGCTCCCTCTGCTCTCGGCCTGGCCCGTGGTCACAGAGCCTGCCCTGCCACTGTTCTGAATGTCAGTACACCCTCTCAACGCTCAGTCGACTCTGACGTCCCAGGGCTCTTGGGTAGGTGTCAAAGCGAGCCTCTGGATAAACAGAAAGGAGGTGGGAGGAGACGGTAAAAGGGCTGAGAGAAAGAAATGGATGTCTACGCGCTCAGTGAAGGTCTGTGGGCCCCTCTGCAGGTGTTGGGGTTACAGTAAGAACAAGACAAACATGATCCCTACTTCTGGAGTCCCAGACAGAAATGCTTCCTTCCTCCCAAGCTTGCTGAGGGTTAGTCATGAAGGAGGAGAGCCCAGGAGGGCACATTCCACCCTAGGATCCTGATGGTCAATGGGGTGGGCACATCCTGGGCCTGGAGCCCCATCTCATAAGTTGCTTTGGGCTCTACCACTTTCCACAGCCAGAGAGGGATGAAGGGGATCAGAGCACCTGTCAGGGGCTTACCTGCTAATTACCTGCTGCCGTCCCCAAGAGTTCTGTCAACTCCTGATCACAAGCTCCACCTGTCACTTCTTGCCACCTTTCCAGGCCCAGCTCTGAGTGCACCTCCCCTGGATGGTTTCCTTACCACCCCAACCTGAAAGTGAGTTCTCCCTTCTCTGTAGTCCTACAAACCATTGCTTCATCCCCCACCATTTCTATCCATCTGATCCACCCAAACAAGACTCCAGGCCGGAAGCAGGTTCTGATTTCCTCAGGGACCCCTCCAGAGCCTAGCACCTGAGAGATGCTAAAACATTTTCTAAAGCAATGGGTGTTTGAATGAGTGAGTCAGTGGGTGGGTAGGTGAGCTAGCGAGCAAGGTCAAGCAGGACCTAGGACAAGAGCCCACTGCTCCACGGTCTTGACTCTGTAAATGCAGCTGGTTAGTGACAGGGCATCCTGAAGTCCAAGAGGAAGGAAAACATGGGTAGTTTGGGTCTATCTATCTTGTTGACCCTAGAAACCACTTGGCAGGTAAGCCATTAGATGTAAACAAAGAGCAGTAGTTATGTGTCCACAGAAAGCACTATGAACACAAGTAATTGTGCACAGCAGTGACTTGGTTAGCCAGTGGGTTCAGGCAGCATTTCTCAAAGAAATTTCCATGAAAGTCTAACATGAGAGATAATCTATAAGAATAGAGCCCTGTGGTCAAATTTGTTTAGTGAATAGAACACATGTCTCCCCTTCTTATGCATTCGCAGCACAGAGCCCCCAGCATGATAAGGTTCTGCAAAGACAACAGTTTAACCTAATACTTGTCATGCTCTTCTTTCCTAAGTAAAACCTATTTAACATCCTCTAGGAAGGAGCATGCTACAGGGCAGCATACTTAGAAAATGGAAATGTTCTGACTCTCAAGGAGGCCCTTTATAATGGTATGGGAGGACTTCCCTTCATTCCTCTGTAGCTCTCCTGCCAAGAAAAAAAAAATCTGTATTATAGAAATTACGGCCTTAAGATAAAAGGATAAAGTTCCAACAGTGGACTTTTAGGTACAGGCCAGCAAAGTGCAAAGGGGGAGGAATCTGCCATGAAATCTCCTTTGCCCTCTGTCACTGACAACAGATATAAACTTTAGCAAGTGACTTGACTGTTTTGTGCCCCAGGTGTTCTGTAAATGGTCACAAGAAGCACATCAGCTACTAGACAACAAGTACTTAGAATAGAACCTGGAAAATCCACAGCATTCTATATTATAAATATGTCTTATCTGAAACAATAGGAACTGAGTGATTTCCTTTTTCACTCACTCAGTAATCATGATGGGCTTATAACTTAGTATAATAGCCCTTTATATGACATAATTATGGAGCAAAATACACTTAAAGGACAACAGAGACAATAGGTACTAGGAAAGTTCAGAAAGGGAAGGATCCATGTGTGCTGCGGGGGCATTAGAAAGGCTTCCTGGAGGAGTGGATAGGTGAGTGGGGCTCGGCCTGACCAGAGACAGGAGGGACAGTACCCGGAAGGGAAGAGCATCATGTGAACGTCAGCCTGGCGGTACCAGTGTCACAGCGTGAACACGGAGTCTGCCACTGACAAGACACCAGCCAACCACTGGGAGTTGGTGGCTTTGTTAATGTTTTCCAAGGAATAGAGTCATCTCTGGATCCTAGAGGTAAGGAGAAGTGACAGATGGTCTGCTGAGCAGAATGGAGCGTTGGCTTCCTTGGCTTGCAGCATTTGCTCCTGGGCAGATCTGTGAGTGTCCACGGCCCTTCCCCAAACCTTCCAAGGCCAGGTTGGTTGGCAATCACATCTTTGCAAGAGGCAGAAACCCACTGAAGCTTTCTCAAGTGTAATGGTTGAGGGAAGATTCCAAGGTATTTCAGGGAAAGCAAGGGCAGGGAAGCCAGGCAGACCTGGGGAAAAACTGAAAAAAGACTAAGTACTGGGATAGGGCCTCTGTCTTTTCCTCTTTTACCATTTGTCTCTCTGAATCAATCTTGAAAGATTATCTATATGAACAGAGCCCTGTGGTCTCTCCCCTCTCCTCTATTTCATATTCTTTCTTTCTCTCTTTTTCTCTTTCTCTTTCTCTTTCTTTCTCTTTCTCTCTTTCTCTCTCTCTCTCTCTCTCTCTCTCTCTCTCTCTCTCTCTCTCTCTCTCTCTCTCTCTGTGTGTGTGTGTGTTTATAGCTATCTCTCTCCAGCTCTTTGTTTGTATATATTAATCCCCCTCTGATTTTAATACCAATCTCTTTCATCTTCTGTCTCCTTTTCATTGTACGGTCTCCTACATCTGGTCTGTTTCTCTCTGTAGCCCATCTTTCTCTGCCTGCTCCTTAACAGGAGGGACACAGGTGGAGTTGGAGTACTATGAAAGGATTCAATGAGGAGGCAGCACTTTATGTTCCAGCCCCTGACTGGGGAGGACAGGAGGTGGTCATTCTTCTAATCGTCTGGCACCAGAACCTGGGGCTTTGTAGCAGAGTCTAGGCTTGAACTCGCTTCTTCTGTCCAGATCTGACTTATTTCTGGGAGGTGAATGAGTACAAGTTCAAGAGAGCCCTCTGAGTGCAGTGAGGGCACAGGTGCTGTGGGAGAACTTGGTTCGGCCCCAAGACTTGGAAGCACTCCCACTGATCTAGAATCCAGCCGGTGTAATGAGAGAGGCGGAAGAGGAGCAGTTTGCGCTCCTGTCCCCGCTTCCTTGATCTGGACATAAGATCCATGGCCTCTAGTTTAAATGAGGCCCAGAGAAGCAGCTCTAGGAAGAGGCTGAAATTGTTTCCTGCTTGGGTCTAGAGGTCTCAGTGCAGTGATCAGGACTGACCAGAAGATGGAGCCAAACACCCTGAAACCTAAACAATTTTACTTGTGGATTAAACAGTTTAGAACTACAAGTGCAGAAAGTAAACCACAAAGGTGGTGAGAGACTTGCTCAAGTCTCTTACCTGCTCAGTAGCAGGGCCTGGATCCAATTCCCATAGCCAGGGGGTTGCATCCTCTGAGGCCAGCAAGTGTCCTATCCCACTCTCCTCTCTGCTCATGTCAGGGGATTGTGGTCAAGCTGAGTTCCTCCCAAGATGGCCTGATCTAGTTATAGCTCCTTTGTGTTAAGTTGATGGGGGCTGGGGAGGGCCCTGAGGGTGCTGCGGTGTGCACTTTAAGTGGATGGGCTCAGGGCTTTCATGTGTTTTATGTGTGGGTAGGTAATATGGTCAAACACTCAATATTTGAAAGCCTCCTGCCCCTAACTACCCACCCCCACAAAGCCATGCTGACTTTGACTTTGAACAAGCCTCTTAAGCTGTCAAGACCTGTTTCTCATCTGTAAATTAGAATAAGACTACGAACCTATTGGGTTGCTTGGGGGGCATGCATTACATCATTGAGAACAGTCCTGAGCACCATGGGGGTGGTATAGCAGAGGCTCAATAAATACTAGAGTTTTGTTGTTGCTAGGACACTATGTCAAAAATGATCTAAATGGAACCATAAAGCAAAAATGAACGCAATAAGTTTGACTTGTGTTAAAGTGGACATTTCATTGTGTGACATTCCTCCTCCTCTCGCTCTCCCTTGCCTGCTCTTCCTCCTGGGTTCCCATGGCAGCTGATTCCTGCAATTAATTGAAGCTTTTCTTCTTTTTCTTCGTGATCATCTCCTGGTTCTGTGTGACAAGGAGAAGAAAAGTCAGGCCTTGCCAAGGAGATAAGGCAGAAGAGAAGTGGCAGGGGCTGCATAGCCGAAGCACACGGACCCCCCAGGGAGGTCATGGGGGTTCCAAGCCCTGACCTCATATTCTACTTCACACCCTGAATTCCTCCAGAATTCACCTGCCATTCTCTGCTGTTTCCATCATCCTCTCCACTGCAGGCGAAATCCCCTCATCCCTTCGTGCCTCTGACCTTTTCCTACAGATTTCTCAGTACCCAATGGACAATTTTCTTTCCCCAGAGCCCACGCCAATCACTGGATTCCAGCATACCATTCTATGGTGTCGGTTTCACAGGTACGGATGTTGCTCCAGAAACCCAAAGTTTCCTTTCAGGGAAAAAAATGGCACTTTTTCCCCTTGTCTCCTTTAAAATGTCTGGGTCAAGGCCAGAAACCCAGCCTGCTTAGGGCAGTGGAAGGAGCACTGTGCTAGGAGTCAAGAAACCCTGGTCAGAGGTCTGACTCTGCTCTGATAGCTGTCACACTGGGCACTCCCTCCAGCCACCCTGTGTGACATTAGCCCTTCAGCCAGAGCCTCCCCGATGAGTTTCGCTCCTGCCCTGGGATTTAGCAGCAGCACTAAGATCACCCCCACTCTGCTCTGACTTTTGGGGTCACCTCTGGCAAGTCCCTTTCCCTTTCAGGACTCAGTTTCCCTGCTGCTTCAGTATGCTGCGAGTACGAGCCCACAGGTTGGTGCCTCTTACCAGCACGCATGCAGTCTCCTCACTGCTGCCACCACTGCTGCTGTCACTCTCGCTGCCTCTGTCCTCCTGCTAGGGAGACACAACGCCAGTGTGGAAGTCTTGGGGCTGAGCCAGGTTCTCCCACAGCACCTTGTGCCCTGACTGCACTCAGAGGGCCTCCCCTCTCCTCCAGACCCTCATCTGGTGTGGAATAGGCCCAGGGCGCCAAACAAGATGAGTCATTATGGGCGGGTGTGCTAAGCAGCAGTGATGGGGAAGAAATAGTACAACCTGGGGCGGTAAAGACCAGTGAAGAAGAAGACTGCAATGGAGAGACATAGGTTTCAGTTCAAATTCTGACACTAGCTTCTTGAAGGCTATGACCTTAAACTATAAATGACGGCTATCAGATTCTTTCCAGAGACCGTGGTGAAGGTAGAAGGAGGGAGAGCACCCCTGGGCACTGAGATGCTACAAGGGGAGGATAGAGGAGGAAGAAGCAACCAGAGAAAAATGATGGGTGGCATCTATCTGTTTCTACTTTACGACTTCCAGAGGAGCTGCCTGAGGCATAAGGCAGCTACAATGACTCATGTGCTACTTACAAGCTGCACAGGTAAGTTTGTTTGGAAGGTAAATTTCCAGGGCTAAATTAGATTACTTGGGAATGCAACTGCACTAGACAAAGGACTTAGACAAAGAAATCTTAGATGGAGCTGGGACCACTTCACTGACCAGCTAAGGTGAGACTGAAGCTGGATCTGAGGACAGGAAGAGTATCTTCTAAATCACCACTACCCTATGAAACCCACAATCCCTTTTTCCAGGCCTCTAAGGTCTTACTCAATAATTTACATAAGTGGGTTTAGAATCCACTCAGGGCCATCTAACTTTGACTTGTCGGTTCACAAAGTCACTTCGCAGTTAGCCAACAGTTTTATCACCGGGTCCTCTCATCCCTGAGAAGAGCCAGCTCCTCCTTATCCTAGAACATCTGCCTGTTCTCAAACCTAGACAGCATAGTTACCCTGGAAAGCACCTCTACACGAGCTAGTGTCTGTGAGCTGGACAAGCCTCGTTTCCCTACTATTCTGACGGAGCAGGGGTACAGGAGCCTCACCATTTGCTCTGCTTTTTGCTGTTCCTCACACGGTGTACTCTTCAGCCTCCCCTTCTCCTTCTGCTCCTTCTCTTTGTCATTATCTTTGCCAAACCCTAGAGTGGGTGGTCGAAAAAAAGCAGGCTTGACAGTGTGAACTGAAACTGTCAGGGTCTGCTTCCTCCCAGGGACATGCAAGGGAGTGACTCTCTTTCCCCCCCCCCTCCCTTTGCACGTGCATAGTCGGGTTTTCTTTTTTTTTTTCAGCTTTCTCAAAGTAGTTTCACATTTATTATTCCATTTAAGCACCACTGCCTTTCAGAAGTGGTTATGAAAGAAACTGCGGACCCATTTTACAGAAAAGAAAACTGAGGCCAGAGAAGGCAAGTGACATCTCTAAAAACATACAAGAAAATTGGTGTCATTGTGGGATGGATCTTAGATTGTTTCCTCCTGTCCAGGAGCCTTTCCCATACAAATAGAGCATGACTATTGTTGAGGAAACATCCTCGCTTCTCCATTAACATTGAGTGGTGGCCTTATAGTTAAGTCCAGGAATCCCTACAGCCTCTGCTAAACACTGCACATGCTGGGGTCACCCTAGGAGACTCCTGTGGGCTGTGAGAAGGGATCCTGGAAGCCTGGCATATGTTATGACATCTAAATGACCACATGTGACCTATGTGCACATGGCATGCCTGAGCTCGTCTGAGCAAACTTTAACAACTTACAGAGGTGAGTGGCCATTTCTGCTCTCAGCTGATATAGCCTCTGACCCCAGTATTGTTGATCTGTGGCTCCAAACTTCCTGATAAACTTCCCCCCTCCCCTATAAATCCTGACCAGCTCTCTGGTGACTCTGAGGAGTTTCCTGATGAGCTGGCCCCTCCTCCCACCATGCCCCAAGTCACATCCCCCTGAAGAACATGCCCAGGATACAAAGAAAAAAATATCTATTGTAAGCAGAAACCCAGGAACTCACACTTTAGGATAGAATCCATCTCAGCAGAGCTATCTTCTGTGCACACCAACCTAAGAACAAATAAAATAACAGCAGCTGGCATCTTCCTGGCACGTTACAGTTTCAAAGCCTATTTGTAGACATTGTCTTCTGTGATAAGCATATCAGCCCTCTGAGGTTCACACCATTAGCCCATTGGACAGATGAGGAAACGGGCCCAGAAAGGTGAATTTCATAAGAACCCACAAGGAGTCAGTGCTCATACAGTATTCCCTATAGCTAAAACCTCAGATATCTCCTGGCAAAAGAAGATAGGTAAGGTAGGGATCCAGGGAAGTCTGCAGAATGAGGACCCTTTGACAGTCTATAGACCCTCCTTGTTCCCTATTCTATCTCCCTCAGCAAGGCCTCGGCCTGAAAGCCCATAAGCCTAAACAGCTCCTATCCTCAGAGCTCCCAAAGGGAGGTGCCTCCAGCCCAGAAAACAGCCTCTGGTGATCCACAGCCCTGGACATCTTGTTTCACTAGGGCCTATCACTCCATTCCCCTGCCCACTGAAGCCTGGAGGAATTGGATTTTCTCTGTGTGGGGTAAGTGGATAGAATTAGTAAGTGGGTGAAATTTATACGGAGGTAGATTCTAGCTCCATAAAAGGCAGAACTTTTGTAGAGTTGTTCTAAAATAGAATAGAATGTTTCCTGGAGTATTGAGCCTCCTTTCACTGAAGGCAACCAACCTAGGGGTATAATCAAACAGAGTTCCCCGAAGTGTAGCCCACCTAGATCAGCATGAATGACCTGGGGAAATTCTTAAAGGGGCCAATTCCTGGGATGCACTCAGGACCCACTGAATCAGACTCTGAGTGTGGGGCCAGGAATCCACCTTTTTAACGAGCCCCCCAAGTGATTCTGATGTAAAATTCTGACTCACAAATGAATGTTTGAGATTTCTCCTCTAGAATACTGAATAGAATTTGTTCCTTTTCATCTCTGAAATTCAGTGATTCTATCATTCTATGAAATGCATATCTTCCTTGGGTATTTGTGTATACAAGGAGCATCCTAAAGACAAATTACTTTTAAGTCACTAAGTCACTACTCCACGATGGAAAACAGTTGACAGAGGAGAGAGATTTGGGAGCAGGCAGACCACAAAGGCAGCTGTTAATCCTCCCTGCTATTCTACCCAGTGCTGACCTTAAGAGACAGCTTAATATTGTAGATCCCTGGCTATTTAAGACTCAGGGGCCCCATCTAATTTCACCTCAGCAACCTTGCATCCAAGGCCCGAAGTCCATAGTCAAGCAGGAACCAAGAAAGAGAACAGAAAAACTTTTACTTACCGATCTGGAGCTTGAGGACAACTGCTCTGTCTGGCTGAGTTGGCAAATGCTTTCCGAGGCCTTCTCTAAAGTTTATATATTCCCTCCTCTTCTGGTTTTCAGCCCTCAAGTGGATAAACTGGTTACCCAAATGTCCTCAGGCATCACAGTCCAATCAAGACAAAGGTTTCCAGCCAAAGCTTCAGGCTCAACCCTGCCCCCACCTTACACCCTCCCCACCATCTTGATCTCCCTGCCAGCTGCAGGGCACACCTTCCACAAATTGACACACTCTATGCCTGCCATTAAAAGATCTAATGACGTAACTTCTAGAAATATTTGCTTACATATTCAAAGATGTGTATAGAATGGTATCAACTATAGCATTATCAAAGTAATAGATAACAATATTAGCTAAAACATATATAGTATTTGTTTCATTTCCTAAGTGTCATTCCTATATTAATTTATTAATTAAGTCCTCACAGTGACCCATGATCCAAGTTCTATGATTATCTCTAGTTTAGAACTTGTACGTCGTCTTTTAGTACTATAAAAATAACTGGAAAAAACCCAAGTGTCTAATAATAAGAGATTCATCAAATAAATTATGGAGCTTCCTTAAAAGATTATGAAACTAATAAATAAAGTTAAACGTTATTTAATGAGCCACACATATACTTATAATGTTTGGTAATATAAAAAGCACAGAACTAAAACTACATTCCATATGATTAAATTTGGGGTGAATGTGCATATGAAAGAAAAACTGCTATAGGGAAGAGCATGGCAGGGCTTTCTGGAGGAGGCTGGCATTGAGCTGGGGTTCAGAAAGCTGTGTGAGGGACTGGGAAGGTTGCTCCCCCCAGGGAAGCTGTGGAGGTGTTGCCACTCACAGTCCCCAGGTGATGAGGCCCAGAGAGGGTACCTTGAGATGCTCAGCACTGAGAGTCTAGAGATCAATGTTTGCTTCTGACTGTCACTAACTACAAAGTGAACATAGCAAGTCCTGGCCCCTCTCCGGGCCTCAGTTTCCCCATTTGTAAAAAGGTGGTAATAACACCTACCCTGCATCTCTCTGACTTGAGCTGGAAATGAAGCTCAAGTAAAGGCTTGAGCTATGGAACTTCTAAGGGGACCAGTGAGCAAAGCTGGGGCTCTCTCTACTGACCATTTATTGAGTCCTTTGTATGGGCTGGAGACTATGCTAAAGGCTCACAAGCACATTTGAGGCCAGCTTCATGGACGTGCCACCAGTACAATCACACAAGGCCCTGGGTAAGTTTAAACCCACACTATAAGAAATGTGCTCATTTTATTCTATTTCACAGGCAAGAAATTTGGGCTTGCAGGGTATTTGCCCAAGGTTAACATAGCTGCACATAGCTTAGACAGAATTTAAACCCAGATCAATTTGACCCCATAGCCTGTGGCTTTGACACTGCGTTGCAGGCAGCTGAGGTGGAGGCATGGTGGGGAGGCCCTTCAGAGCTGTAGCCCCTGATGCCCTTCAACCAGTAAAGGCCGCCATGATTCATACCAGGGTCAGCCTCTTGTCTGCACAGAGAAAGCAGAACCCACTTTGGGGTGGTGAAGGGATCAGAAAAACCCTCACATATCAAAATATTCTTCAATCAGCTAAGAGGTACTGGCCTGATCCTCTAGGACAAGGGTTTCATCAGACTGTGTGAGATATTCCACTCTCTTGAGAAAGTTGAATGGGTTCCCCCTAAAAAGCCCACAGGAACACAATTCAACAGAGCCACTTACAAGCTGAGTGGCTCTGAACACTCCTCTAGACTCCTCGAACCTCAGGTGCCCCATCTTTTAATGGGGGTGGAAATACTTACATGAACGTTCTTTACAAATGGAAGGTGGTACAAGTTATCATTAGACACCATCTGACTTTGCCTGCATCGGCAAGGATGGGCCAGAAGTTGGCTGTTTTGACCATCTTGATAAATTTTCTTTGCAAGAACTGATGTATTATGGACACTGGGAAAAAGAAATGTGAGCAACTGCATCTTCAGCGGGTGGAGGGATGTAGCAAGAAAGAGTCTTAAGAGAAGCCCGGTGTTCAGAGAAATATCATTTGGTCTCCAAATGCTTTGTGCAAGGTCCTAGCTGTCTTCCTACCATTATTTACATTAAATCTCCAAGCAAAACTCTATTCACAAAATAGATGGGTGTGGGTCAAGGAACTGAAGTCTTATCAGCAGCTGAGATTCCAGGAAATAAGCAGAATCCGGCGGTTTGAACTGGTTGGGGTGGCCAGAATAAAGTTTGGTCACAGTTCACTTCAAGGCACAACCACCCTCTTCTCCTCCCTGCCACATCTCTCATACTAGAAAACCAGAAATTTAGGATTCCTTAACTAGGAAGCATGACCAGAGATGGGGACATCAAGGGGAGGGGAGTAGATGGGGATCAGATTCTGGACTGGTATTGTGTTACAAGGGCTTTATCATCTTACTGTAACCCCGGGAGGTAGGTATTACTATTTACATTCTACAGTCTGAGGAAACAGTCTCAGAATGGTAGTCATTTACTCAAGAATATCATTTGATATTCTAAGACTTATGGTGCCTATTCTCCTTAAAGTGCTATCATATAAATTATCTTAAGAGATGAACAAGATGTCACAAGGCAAATAGAGGCAGATGTTAATATTCCCATCTTATGGGTGAGGAAACTGAGACCCAAAAAGAATAACTAAAGGACTAAGGCAAGAAGCCTAGTTTCTCCACTCTCAGGCTCCACGAGGCAGTGCAGCCTCACCATGAAGACAGAAACAAATCCAGCTTGATTATCAGGAAGCTCTTTGGGCTTCGTAATACTGACATGTTAAAAGTCATCATCTCAGAGCTCACATTTATGGAGTGGCAACGCCGACAATGCGCTGTGCCACACGTGTGCACACCAACTCTGTGAGACAGAGAAAGATCATGAAACAGGGGTGCAGAGAGCTGAACAACTCGCCAGGTCGTGCAACCCAGAGGTGGACCTGGGATGTTGAACTGAGGCTGTCTGGCTGCAGAGCTCAACCTCCCTCAGAAACATTTTGCTGTTCAGTCTCTCCAGGGGGAAGTGAGCCAGAAAAGGACTGTGAGCCAAAGGGGATTTTAAATGGCCACTGACAGGTGATGGGTCTGCCTACTCTAGGTGGCAATGTTCCCTGACCCCAATTCCATTTGAGGGGACCTCTTTTTAAGCGATGCCAACCCTTAAGATAAACAACCAAGAACCACTCAAAAAGGTCTCCTTAAATTCTGAGGAACTATGAGATGCAGAAGAGAAATCTTACTAGTACTTTTTGTGTTTGTGCTACTGTGTATCCTCTCCTCTCACATTGGAGCTTGCTTGGTATCTCCCTTCCACTTTGGCTTTTAGTGTATCCTGTCCTGGTTTCCTTTCTACAGCTTTCCACATGGGCTTTATGTGAACTTGAATGAGCCAGCACACAGACATTTTATCTATTCCCTGCCTGCACTTTATGTAATCAAAAGAGACAGGTCATAATACAGATCCAACCAACAGGACTCTTTAGAAACCCAAATGCAATCGGAAAGAAAGGGCTTATTTTTCACATTCAATTAGGATATAATGGTAAGTCCTAAGGTAAGTCACATCCCTTTGAGGTGAAAAATCATTCAGTTACCTTCTCTGTCCCTGAGCCTGCCCAGGCTTTTTTTTCCCCCCGAGTAGGGCAAGATTGGCAGTTCTTGAATTATTTCTTTACTGCTCTGTGTTAAGTTCAGGTCAGAATTAGCTAATTGGAGCCATGGAGAATCTAAACCCCTTGACTCAATCTCCTCTTTTTATGGCTGAGAACCAAGAAGCAGTCAGTACAGTTGTTATGAAAACAGAGCAGGTAGTGAATCTGCTCCACTGCCTCATCCTGTGTGACCTCAGGCTAACATCTTAACTTCTACAGGCCACAAGTGTCCTCATCTGTAGCTAGAAATAAGAACAGTTCCAGTTTGGTGGGGCTGTTGTGAAGATAAATGGAATGATGTATTTAAAACCTTCAGCACAGTGGCCTGGCACGTAGTAACCATTCAATTAAAATTAGCTATTATCATTAAGATTTAGAACCCACCTGTCCTGCTATCAAAACCTTGGTTTATAAATGGCTTTCACTTAATTTGTAATGTTTCTTTCACCTGTTTGATACAGGATATGGCTTTAGTAATGCTGGACACAAAATTCTGAAAATGATTTTTCCACTAAATTGGTGGATTTTAATGAATAATAAATATGAACCACCCAGGAAACCTCAAACTCCTCCTGCACTCCACTCACCCCACTCTGAAACCTGCTACAAAAGTATCTGATTATCAAGAGGAGCCAGATAGAGCCACACTTGCTACTATTCCTGTTTCCGAATGCCTATGAAGGGACATTCACTTGGGAGACAGTACCTTTAGGTCTTAAATCCAGGAAGTGGGCAATGTTTCTTGACTCCCTTGGCTCAAAGCCTTCCCCTTTTTTTTCTTTTTTAATTGAAATAGTTATTGGAATAATTATAGATCCGCATGCAATTATAAGAAACAGAGATCCTGTGTACCTTTTACCTAATTTCCCCCAATAATAACATCTTACAAAACTAAAATATAATTTCACAACCAGGACATTGACATCAGTACAATCCACCTATCTCATTCAGAGTCCTGTTTTTCTGTACTCATTTGTGTGTATGTGTATATATGTGTGCACATTCAGTTGTATATACTTAATCACAAGTAGGTCTGTGTAGCTACCACAACCAAGGTACTCCATCCAAAGGATCCCCACTACCTACCTACCTCCTCCCCTAGACCCATTTCTGACCCCTGGCAACTATGAATCAGGTCTCTATTTCTATAATTTTGTCATTTTAATAACATATAAATGGATTTACACAGTATGTAATATTTTGAATTAGACTTTTTTACAGTCTAATTCATTTGAGATTCATCCAAGTTCTCACATGTATCAGTAGTCTGTTCCTTACCATTGCTGAGCAGTAATCTGTTGTGTGAATGTACCAGTTTGTTTAATCATTCACCCACTCGAAGGAATCTGCATATTCTCCAGTTGAGGGCTATTAAAAATAAAGCTGCTAAGAACATTCATGTACTCCTCTCTCCCTTTGATCACTAATTGATACAGGTGCTCTTACTTCACTGAGTTCTTTGTTCCTGCTGTTGCAAACGTGACTTGTTCAACATACTGTCCTTTCTATGCCAACTCTAGCAGCTTTGGAGTATCTGCCCAGAAGCTCACCTATAGATATTTATCACCAGACAGGCAACTCCAAATTTTTCTCCTAAAAGAAATAAAATAGAACAAACATAAGTGTGGAAGCCAGACAACCTGGGCTCACACTGCCTTTTAGAGTTGGGAAATCTCAAAAAACGTCACTTAACTCTAAATCTGTTTCATAATATCATAACAAAATAGTTAAGTTGTTAAGGTTTCTTTATTGATAGCTTATGTTGGCAGTGTAATGTAATGATTAAAAACAGAAATTCTGGTACCAAACTGCCTGGGTTTGAATTCTGACTCTACCAAACCTCAGGCAAGTTCTTAACCTTTCTTGTCTCAGTTTTTCCATCTGTAAATGGGCATACTAATAGTTTCTATCTCATAATGAGGATTAAATTAATACATGCAAAATGTTCCGAACAGTGCCTGGCACATTGTGCTCACTAAGCATTAGGTTGTATTGCTATGTGGCAGGCATTATTTTACACAGATGGTTTTAACTAATTCTATCAGTGACTTTGTAATACAAGTGCTGTTATGAGATCAGTTTTGCAGATGACAAAACTGCAATTTAAGGGATTAAGTAGCTTGTTCATGATCATTAAGCTAGAAAATGAGAGAGCTGAGAGTCAATTTTGAGTCTGTCTTTGCACCTAACTTCTACACCATCCTGCAGACCCATAAATTGGGTATGTGCATGTGAGGAAGAGTGGTGGGAGGGGTGTTGCTGTCCTGCCTCTCAGTGCAGTTTGAGGATTTACAGAGGAAAGTATATCCCATGGCGCCTGGTATTCTGACAAACTACTCCATTCCAACTTAAATGCGCTTTAAAAAATTAAGCATATTGGTGCATTCATAGTCAAGTTATGAAAATGAATGCCCCTTTAGAACTAGCTTGAGAACATAGTAATGGCCAATGTGTACAAAAAGAGACAAATATATGGGAGGCTGACAAGTAAAAACATGATTTCATTCGCTTTATAGTCTATCTGCCCTTTATAAGAGTAGGCCAAACAGAAACTTCAATGTCTAGAATTTCAACATTGATGCAAAAGAGTGATCAAACATTGTAGTCTTCTTTTGTCTTTAGCTTAAAGGACAAATGAGTTCAGACAATATTCCAATTAAAAAAATGCTAAATAGTTGATTTGCAAACTGATAGTTAGACATGAAAGGACTTTGGGATTTTGCCCAGATGATGTAGTAAGTAACAAAAAAAAAAAAAAGTAATAAAAATGGCCACAAGTAAAACAGAGAAGAATGAGTGGACTGCTGCTTGAGGAATATCAGGGTGTAGTTGGAAAGTGACACCAGTGCGCAAATTTTCAAAATTCTCATCATATATTAGCCAGAGCCCTGGATGACATATTAAGAGGTTTGCTATTTTTAGAACTTCCTCATTTCCCACATGCTTCAAATCTTTTATGAAAATGAGTACCACCCTATGTTAAGACATAATAGGGGATTTGAATCTTTTGAAATTTTTGTAATTATCATGCTTATCGAGCACTCACTGTGGGTACAATTTTATTCTGGGTTTTACCAACATGAAGAATATTCTCACCTTTAAAATTCAGAATGCATCTAAGTATATAGGAAAATATCTCAAATGATGACATCAATAACAACTACTTACAAAACATCTCTTTCAAATGGCTCTTTAGATAAAAACAAGTACAAAAGAGAGGGTCCTCATTCAGGTGAAGAAACCCATAATGTCTTGTTTCTTGATTGTAGGACTGAAAAATTCACATTTTGGAAATCAGTACTAATTTCACATTTCAGAAGCCTGTCAATCTGCATATCTATACCTAAAAAAATAAAACTATCAAAAACAAATAAGAAAAATATACCTTGCCCTTAACAACATTCTTTTCCTATAAAAGGAAAACAAAAATTAGTTCATGGAAGTCTCTTCTAATCATAGTCTTTAAAGATCCTGAGAGTAGGAAGAAAAGCTTTTTCTCCAGTATTAACTGAACATTTTATCTATAAAGGTTCAGCTGAATTGGAAAGAGGGGTAGTACGTATTAGGACATAGTGGTAAATCTTAGACATAAGAAAATTTAAAGAAAATAGCACCAAAAGAGTAGGTAACATCTAGAAACTACATCATATACTCGCCCCAAATGGAATAATGAAGCATGTATACCATCCGAAAACCATCACTATAATCCAATAAGTCTAAAGTGTCCCCTGAATTCATGTATTCATCTATAAATGAATGTTTATGCTCTTATTTCTATCTTTACTGAATCAAGGAACTTTTTTTTTCATTTGATTCTAAGTGAAAGGTAGGCAATTGCTACTTGACATTAACTGGTCCTTCCATCATTTCATTGGTAGTCTCCTAAATCCATTAAAAATCATTTGGGTGGGAGAGAGGAAGCTGATGAGAGGAATGAGGGAGAAAGAGGCAGTGAGTCACATTCAGTTTTTATAAGGTCTAATCTTAAAACTGGTCAAATTCAGGGATGTAATCTAGATAGGCACATAAAAAGAGTCACTGTTCTGACCCTGACACCTATATCCCTCTTCTTGAAAGAAAAATCTTAAGATATGTCTCTAGAGCAGAGTAAAAACTGCAGACTGCCACTATACACAAGCCTGAACAGGCAGTAGGTAGTGTGACTAGTTCCTAAACCTTCCTTAAGAGATCCAGGTTCAGACACAGCAACCGAGCTTGACACAAGAAATCAGGACTTTGGATGACAGCTTTGTTAACTGTTTTTCTGAATTTTCAGAATTACTCACTTAGAAGGAAAACATTTGTCTATAAAAAGAGATATTCCAAAAATTTTCTAATTATATTAGAACAGAATATAAGCAGAGTAACATTTTAGTGCTGTAGGTATACCTTTTTAACCAAATTTATTTTTCTTCTTTGCTTACAAATTGACCTCTACCCCAAATAAAGCAATTACACAGGAATAGTCTTGATATCAATCTAAATTATAGTTTTGCTTTGCTATTTCTTTGGTCTGAGACACTAGGGCTCATGTTTGAAAAAATTAAGAAGATAATTGACATGATTATTACATTTTGTTTAAAGGTTTTAGAAGATGAGTGGCAGAACTCACAAAAGTCACCTGAATCATTAAAAACCACAAAGTTAGAGAATTTTTTTAAAAAGGGTGACTATCAAAATAGCTTTTAGGAAGATGATATGCTTTTAGTATCTTAAACTTCTGAAGAAAGCAAAAATAAAAGGCTGAAGAACTGAAGGATAAAAGTTACATTTATGAATATGCTAAAGGATATGTTAAAACAAAGAAAAAGGAATGAGGAAAAAATATACTGTGTCTTACAGGTTAAATCTCGTTAAAAACGAGCATCATTTCTATGGGACTCTACAGTCTGTTTCGACAATAGTAAAACAACAAAAACCCCATTACCAAAAGCACTTCAGTACTCCTTTGGAGCTAGCTGTTACAGAATTTATCCTGCACATGGGGTATGCATGAAAAACATCCTGAGAGACTCAGAATATCTGCAAACATGAAACTCTTTCTCTTAATTGCATGTACTCGTCTTGAACCCAGTTGAGTGGGGGTCAACTATAATTTAAAGCTTGTGATCTTGGAGTGGAAGAGCAATTTGAAGCCAAAGTGCACTTTGCTATATTTAATTTATGTGGCTAAAGTATATTCTGTAAGTTTTTCCTAAATGCCAAGTATCTGCTGAGAATTAAAGAGCAGATGAAACTTTCTAACCAATTCCAAGAATTCATGTAATAAAGAGTAATCATTACAGTTTATATATACTCAGATGTCTTAAAGCCATAGATTTTATTATAGAAAGGAGAATGTATATGGCATTAATAGATAAAGCATGTGAATTCTAGAATAGTATATTAAGTTCTTTTTCTCCTGCTTAACAACAAGTTATATCATATCCACGGGCTACAAAATCATGTCCATGACAAAACTGTTAGCATTTTGCATTGTCAAAGAAAGACCAATATTTTTGCCTAGGTGTCACACTAGACTTTTCTAGAGCTATTATTTTTTAACTTTCTTATAAAAGTTACTCTTCAAATAATTTATTAATTATAACAACTGGAAAGAGCAGTGTGAGAACCTGAATACTGCACCCAAGCAGTGAAGGCAACAAATTTCCTGTAAACCAGCCATCCTGCCTGAATTTTTATATACTAAAATAACCCTTCTCCCTCACTTGTGCAAGGGTACCCAGAATACAGTGGCGTTTCTTGGACATCACAAGTCTCAGGTTGAAATCTTCCCTGTTCTTCAATGTTCTGACAAAGGCCTCTGGACCTGCAATTCATGCCTCTGGTCATTCAGTCTTATTCTCAATAAGTGAGATCTCCAGGACAGGCAAGAGTAGCTGAAAGGCATCCTGAATATAAGAAGCACTATTTGATGCCTGTCGGGATTGAAAAAACAAGAAACACAAAGTATCAGTCACTTAAAAAAGAAAATATACTACCAGATAACAATGACAACAACAACAACAACAAAACAGATTTTTACAAACTAATTGAACATGCAGCCTGGCAAATAAAGACAAACTTAACCATTTCAGTAAAGCCATAAGAGAAAAAAATGATCTAGCTCTTAAGATGATATGACAGCACCAAAAAAGAGTATCAGTATTTTTGTCCAACTTGCCTATCAGAAATAATAGCTATTCTTTGGCATCCTGCTCAAATTTGGCATTCAAAGCTTATTTATTCTTTGATTGAATGGGTAGATTCTGTCACAGCATTTTAGTCAATTACTCAAAGAGGATTGCAGAAGACGGTGAATCTACAGCAACAGGATTTCCTGTCTATTGTGACAGACTCAACACAATCAGTGAACATGAGACAAGTGTTCACAAATATAAACAAGAAATACTGCTTTCAAAGATGAAATGGTATAGATATATTTCTATCTAGTACAACAAAAATTTATAAGAAATGTTATGGAATTATTATATTCAGAGTTGCTGGACTTTATATCTGACAAGTTCTGACCTTCCAGAAAAATAACAAGAGTTCATTACATTAAGATAAAAACATATAATTTCAAGGATAAGTGTTTCAAATCTATAAGCAAGTATAATCAACTTGAACTAGCAACAGGGAACCCATATCAAGTAAATTTACCTTTTTTGGATTTACCAATGGCAAGTACTCCTATTTAAACTTAGTGTGACATTTGATACTGAATTTTCCAGTCAAAAGAGCCCTCAGAGACCTTCTAGTTAACCTCTTATTTTGTACAGGAAGACAATGAGATTGCCAAGAAGGTACATGCCTAGTCTAGGGTCATACAGCAAATCAGGGAAGATCGAGCACGGGACTTGGCTTCTGGCTTGCAAACTTCTTTCACCACTCTGCCATCTACTAAATCACAAACTTACTTAAAAAAAAAAAAAAATTACACGATGGGAATAATTTCCCTGACTATTCAAGGAAAACTGTGCAGTTAAGAAATTAAAAGTGTTTTGTTGGTAGTGATTTTAAAAGAATTAAAAACTAAAGTAACAGTCCAGTAGCAAAAAATTTTTTCAATTGATGTTAAAAACCTAACCAATTATCAAACATATTTTCTCACCACGCCCTCCAGACTTACATGTTTTAAACAGAACATCAATCAAACATCTAAAATTATTTGCACAATTAATTTACAAGATAAGAGTACTTAAAACAGAATCCAGAAGGCATCACACATGGAGGCAATATAATATAATACATCATTAGATCCTCTTGTACCCCTCTTTTCCATGGACTTAAACCACCCATACCTCTTAAATCTAATGGACTGATAAGATTATGTAAACACAGGAAAGTCTTTGACAAAACAAAGCAAATTTCCTGGCAAGGAAATGACAACATGATTTCTTTTGTAACAAACACCCTCTGCACACACCTTACTCCTTTAAGAAGCAATGGTTCTCTGTTTGTAATTTTCAGCCCTTCATGTTTATCCACTGGTCTCCAGAATGTGTTTCATTGCTGAGAATGGTCCATAAACTGCCTATGTTAGTACTAAGTAATGACAGCCTATTGCTTCTTTCTTTGCACTTTACCTAGCTGTTTCATCTTTTATGTTTTCTAATTAATGAAGTGAATATGCATCAAATACATATCCTTTTGTTCAAATATGTATCAACATGGCTAAACTAATCTGGTGAAAAAAAAACAAAAAAAAGCCAAAACATAAAGACTGAAGAAGAATTAATACAAAATGCCCAGAAGTTAGAGACTTAAAAACAATTACTAACCTCTAGAAATACTGCAGTAATTAAGGGATTAAGGATGTCTGCCTTTTCTTTGACCTAGAAGAAAGGATACAGTGTTAAATGTGCACAGCAAATTAAAAAAACAATAAACATGGTACAATCCCACTTTGAAACACACATGCACACACAAATGTAAGCACACTAAAAGTCTGGACTGAGAGATAGCAAAATGTCATCTCTGGAAGTGCTTTAAAGTTCTGTGCTACACAAATTGAGAGTACTTTTTTGTAGTTTTTTATTGACTTTAAATATCTTCATTTTGGAAGAGGGAATGGGTAGTAATGGTACACTGGACCAAAAACTTTAGAAAAATAGTAAAACAAAATAGGCAGATATGAAACATGTACTCGATATACTCAATGGTTAAGATAAGCTATTTGGAAAACACAGAACTAAATAATGTGTCAGCACCTTATAGCTGACTTCATGGGTTAAAATATCTTTATGAAACACATGGAAAGGTTTGGCCTCAGAAGATTAACTTCAGAAAACTCAGAAGTTTTCTTAAAGAAAATATAATATGAAAAGAGAAGCTGTCACAGGATTATCCCTTTCAGCTATAATCTTAAATTCAAAAGTAAGAAAAATTAATTTAGGCCATGCTCTTAACTAAAATAAATATAAAGGCCTAGAATAATTATGCTACCACACTGCACCTACTTACTACAAAGTAATTTTTATTTTAATTGAGGAATAACTGACATATAACATTACGGTAATTTCAGGTGTGCCAAATAATGATTTGATATCTACATATACTACAAAATAATCACCACAACAAGTCTAGTTAATATCCATCACCATACATAGCTAAAAATTTTTTTCTTGTGATGAGAATTTTTAAGACCTATTTTCACAGCAACTTTCAAATATGCAATACGGTATTATTAACTATAGTCACCATGCTATACATTACATCCCCATGATTTTACAACTGGAAGTCTGTACCTTTTGACCCTTTTCACCCATTTTGCCCAACCCCCACCCCTACTTCTGGCAATCACCCATCTGTTTTCCTGTATCTATGAGCGTGGTTTACTACAATTTTAATTTGCTCAATTAAAATGTCTTTGATTAAATAAATAAATAAAATGCCCTTGATTTTATTTATCCTAATTCAAGATTTCTGAATCATCTTCCATATGTTCACATAACTTTAGTAAATTTTTAAAGAATTGCCAGAATCTAAGTAAGGTGCTACTTCTGAAAACTAGAGTCAAATATTGGGGTTCTTATTGTATTAAGGTCTACATTTCTAACACAGGTCTCAGAGTGCAGCACAAAATATATTGCAGACTTCATAAAAGAGAACAAAATGAGTTACAAAAATCAGATATAAACAAGGTGACCTTAAAATTTATATGGAAATGCAAAGAGTCCCAAATAAATAAAAACCTTGAAAAAAAAAAGTTGGAAAATTTACACTTGATTTTAAAACTAAGCACAAAACTACATTAATCAAGACAACATGGTACTGGCATAAAGATACACATAGAGATCAAATGAAATAGAAATGAGAGTACAAAAATAAACCTGTCTGTCTATGGTCAATTGATTTTTGGAAAAATAAAAGGACAAGACAATCCAATAGGGAAAAGCTTTCAACAAATGGGAAAATTAAATATCCACATGCAAAAGAATGAAATCGCACCCCCACACACACACACGCACACTCTACACATAAACTAACTCGAAAAAAAAACATAGGAGTAAATCTTCATGATCTTGGGTTGGGCAATAATTCTTTAGATACAATACAAAAGTATAAGTGATAAAAAAAATAATATTGACAAGCTGGACTTCACCAATATTAAAAACTTTTGTGTAGAAACACTATCAAGAAAATGAAATCGGACTAGTAGAAAATATATGTATACCATGTATCTGATAAAGAACTTGTATCCAAACTATACAAAAAACTTCTATAACTCAATAATAAATGGTAATTAAAAAATTAAAATAATAATAAATAATGAAGACAAATAATAAATAATCCAATTTATAAGATATTTCTCTAAAAAAGACTTACTAATGGTAAACAAGTACATGACAAGGTGCTCAACATCATTAGACATAAGGAAAAGACAAATAAAAACTAAAATGAGATGCCATTTCATAACTAGTAAGATGGCAAAAATTTCAAAAAACACACAAAAAAACGAGTGTTGGCAAGGATGTGGAGAAATTAGAATCCTCACTGCTTGCAAGAATGTAAAAACGATGCAGCCACTTTAGTAAACAGTCTAGAAGTTCCTCAACAGTCCATATCACCCATCTGCCCCAGCAATTCTACTCCTAGCTATCCACCCAAGAGAAATGAAAGCATACATGAATGTTCATAGTAACATTACTCATTAGAGCCAAAAAGTAAAATAATCCAAGCATTTATTAACTGATGAACAGATTTTAAAAATATGGTATATATCTACAAAAGAGTATTATTTAGTAATATAAAGGAAGTACTGATACAATGTAGATGAATCTCAAAAACATTATGCTAAGTGAAAGACACCAGACACAAAATACTACATAATGTACAATCCCATTTATATTAAATATCCAGAAAAGGCAAATCTAGAGACAGAAAAGTAGACTAGTTTTGCTTAGGGCTAGAAGAGTGTGGAGGGGAAGGGGATAGGGATCAACTGTTAATGGTATGAGATCTTCCGAAGGATAAAAATGGTCTAAAATTAGATTCTGGTGATGGTTGCACAACTATGTACATATACTAAAAAACCAATGAAGTGTATACTTTAAATGGGCAAATTTTACGGTATAAAAACTGTATCTTAAAAAGCTGTTTTAAAAATAAAACAAAGCAAACAATAGCCCAAAAAGAGGCATGAATTCTTACCCCAGCAGTTGTTAGGCAGGTGGTAAATTCTTTAGACAGAGAGGACAACTCTTTACACAACACAACTGTCATCCTAGAAAAGAAGAGAGAAAAGCACAAGGGTTCCATTTTTGGTTTTTCTTTCTCATTTTTTTTAATAAGCTATTTTTAACAACTGTCAGAAAAAAAAAATCACTCCTGGAACCACACATGTAAAAGAAGAAAGCTTTAAAAGGGAGTAAATATGCCTAAGTCAGCTACTTAATGCATTTGGGGACCCATTTGGGTAGGCGTTCATGCTACAGGAAGAGAAAGTTCACTCCTTGGAAAAACATTTTCCTACAAAATCCTCTAGAAAGTTAATATACTTTCAAGTTATAGCAAAGGAAATAACTAAAATACATTTTAAAGAGATAAGATAGTGTTTAAAAGGTACTACATTCCATT
This sequence comes from Macroglossus sobrinus, assembly GCA_004027375.1. Taxonomy (NCBI): domain Eukaryota; kingdom Metazoa; phylum Chordata; class Mammalia; order Chiroptera; family Pteropodidae; genus Macroglossus; species Macroglossus sobrinus. The sequence goes on from PVKZ01002188.1 coordinate 144,029, forward strand.
TAGAAAGAGTTAAATATGCATTCATTCATTAAACAATTATTTACTGAACTTTGTGCCAAGTTCTGAGCACTGAAGATCTATCAGTAAACAAGCAAAGTCCCAGTTTTCATAGATTTTAGCTTATTTGATAATTAAGGGAGAGACTACATATATGTGTATGTTGATGGCTATGTGTGTGTATGTGTTAACATACGCACAAAAACACACTGTACATGCAGGTATATATGTATGCTTAATAAACACAGATTTATAAACTTATATATACATACATGTACACTAGGTGGTGATATGACCTAAGAACATAAAGCAAGAATTGGAAAATAGCAGAAGATACTACTTTAGATTGGGTGGTAAAAAAAAGGCAGTGTTTGAAGGGAAACCTGAATTCAGTGAGGGAGTGAGCCATGACTGAAAGAGCAGTCCAAGGACTAGAAATAGCTACTTTTCCACCACAGAACAGGCTGCTTTGGGATTCTGAGTCTTTCATCCCAAAGATGTTCAAAACAAAACCAGGTCCTGCTTGTGCAACGTTACAGATGTGCAGCAAAACTGTAGGGGAAGAAGTCTGAAGAATATCAAGGGCCCCTCCCAACCCGAACACACTCTCACACACATTTTTTCCCAATGAAAATTCTCATTATTTAATTAAGAGATTTATTTAGAAATCTCTTATTTAGTCCTCCTAAGACTACCTATATTCTATTATTTTTGAAACTTCTGTTTAAAATCAGCAATATTGTGGTGGAAAATAAAGGGACTTGAGGACTTAGCCATATCTGGTTTTATATCTCAGTCTGCATAACCCGTGCTGATTTACTTCTCTTGAGTTTGCATTTCCTCATTTTCAAAGCTGGACTAATCATTTACCTTCAGTGTTGTTGTAAAACTTAGAAATGAACATGTAACCCTTAGCATGACGCCTGGCTTATAATTAACACTCAATAACTTATAACTATTATTAAGAATTGAGGTTCTTAGAACTATTTTGTTTTTACTTATGCAAAATTCTATTCCTATTAAAACCAATAATCTGAGAAGAACTAGTTTTCAGAGTATGAGTTGGTTAATAAAAAAAAAAAAAAAAGGAGCAGATTTATAAAAGAGACTCAGTGAAAAGAAACATCACTCTTGGCTACTTGTTAACTAAAACCCCACCCAAGTAGACAAACCTCTAATACATGAATGGTGCAGTGTGAATAGCATCTTGCTGAGAGGAAAGTTTCTAAAACTTTGGAAATAAGCCAAGAAATCTCTTTCAGCAATTTTCATCATTTAGAGGGATACTCATTACTTACTGGGAAAGAGTTCTGCTCCTTTCTATGGCTGTCACTTCCTGCTTCCGGCCATGTAGAACCAGAGCTGCTGTTTTGTGAAACAGTTCAATTGAGCAGGCAGTCAGTTCTGCTAGGCTCCGGATTGCAAATGCATGGATATCCTGAAGGGAAAAGCAAAACAAAGCAAAACAAAACAAAGCACCAGTTTTTTATCTGAGAAAAAAAAAATCACCTTGCTTCTCTCATACTGAAGGCCTCAATATCTTGAAAGAAATCGCAACTAATAGTTGCCCTTCAATAAACCTTTTCTTACATAGTGGTAACATAACTTTACAGCTAGACTCATAGCTGCAAAAACAAAGGCTGACCTAAAGTCAGATGTGACCATTTGACTAAGTTTTGGCCAAAAGATTTAAAGTGTGTTGTGGCAGCTTCAAGAAACTTCCTTATGACACCACGCATGTGCCCTTTGTCTCTTCACTCCTTTCATTCTACAGTCTGGAACTAAGATGTTGCAATCTTGAAACACAAGGTAGAAATTATGGATGGCGGTGAAACAAAATACAAATCAGCTTAGGTCCCTGACTGCAATACCCCCATATCTCAAATCTTTAAAGATGGAGCTGGGGGAAAGGAAACCTCATTTGTTTTGGTTACCTCTACTGAATTTTTGAGTTGCTCAGTTTTTTCTCCTTCCAACTGTTTTTCTCCTTCTCCATTCTCTTCTAAGAGCCTGGCCAGAGATGTCCTAATCCATTCATGGGCTGTATTTCTTGCCTAAATAAGAAAAAGATTATTGTTCATCAACTATCAATTCAGCTCACCAAAATTACTGTGTACCTACCAGGAACATGTTAGCATCATGTAAGTCAATACTTTCATTCTCATTTGAAAATAACATCTAGGGAGTGGCTCCATAGTGCAGTGGTTAGGACGTTTGCTTTACACGCAGAAGGTCCTGGGTTCGTGCCCCAGATGGAGCCATGGACCATACCCCAGGTGTGCCAGGCCCCAGCTGTGCTAGGCTCTGGGGTCACACCACGAGCTCGTGGAAGGAGATGCCTTGCCTTTAGAGACTCAGGTCAGGGGTGGAAGTGGAGTGGGGCAGAGAATTAAAGAGGGAGGGAAAAAAAAAGAAAATAACATCTAGCTTTTCAGTAATTAACTTACTAGATCTCTCTACAGCACTTAACACTGCTGCTCACTCATTCCTTCTTGAATTATCTAATCCTTTGGCTTTCTTTAAACTGAGGTGTAACTTATATATAGTAAAGAGCACAATTCTTCAGAGCATGATTCAAGAAATATTTACATGTGTATATGCCTATGCAACTGTGACCCTGATCAAGATAGAGAACATTCCCATTGCTCTAGAAGGTTCTCCATACCCCTTGCTCAAACTGAGTCCTCCTTCCCCTGCTCAAAGGTAACCAATCTTCTGTGTCATTATAAATTATTTGCTCTTAAAACGCATATAAATGGAATAAGTATGTTCTAATTTGTGTGGCTTCTTACGCACATCATATTGCCTTTAAGATTTACCCACGTAGTTGTATATATCAGCAGTTTGTTCTTATGTATTGCTCTGTAGCACTTCATTTTACACATATACCACTATTTGTCTATTCTGATGATGGACCTGTGGGTTGTTTCTAGTTTTACATTTTATAACACTACTCTCTTCTGGTTCTCCCCGCCCCCGCCCCCCCCCCCCACCCTTCATGACATTCCTCCTCAGTCTCCTGTATGTACTGACCTGCTTTGGCATTTCCTTAAACAACAGAATTACCTAAAATTCTAGCCTTGGCTCTCTCACTCTACTCCCTCTCCTATCTATCTATCCTATTGCCATGATTTTAACTATTCCCTACCTGCTGCTGACTCCTAAGTCCTTATATCCTTCACTGACCTCTCCTGAAACAACACATTCCAACTCCTGCTGGACATATGTATCAGAATATTCTCAAGGTATCTCTATAGGTATGTACAAAATTTTAATTCACCGTCTTTTTTCCATCTTTTATTCCCCATATACCATTCACCCAAGCCAAAATATGTGAGCCATCCTAGATTTTTACCTTTCCAATTAATCACCAATATGGTCTGATTTTTACCCTACATCTTTCTCCAAACAGTCCCTCCTCTTCCTCTCTACTATCACCACTTGAGTTCTGATCCACTTTGTGGCAACAGTACTCTGATTGGTCTCCCTGCTTCTGATCTGGTTCATCTTAATCCATCCTGCATAATGCTGCTAGTGATCTAAGAGCTAATCATTCCTCTTTCCTTGAATGACTCCACATCAACTAGATCATGCTCTTTCACATGATTTTAAGTCCCCATAACCTAGACTCTATCTTTATGTCCAGCTTCACCTCTTATATTTCATCTCTTACTACTTTAAAATCTGATAATGACCTGCAATGTGTCTATTGTTTGTTCATGCTATTCCCTTAGTCCGCAATGCCCTTCTATGTTTTTTCTCCCAAATCAGGGCGATTTCTTTCAATCTCCACCCAAACATCATCTCTTCCAGGTAACTTTCAAAGGCTTTCCAGGAAGCTGAGCACCTAAACAACTCCTCTGTATGTCCACAGTCCCCTGAGCATCCCTTCAGCTTAGAACTTACCAAAATACACTGAAATTAATTACATGGCTATCTCCTAAATAAACTACATTATAAGACAGATGTAATTTGGATTTGCACACCCAGTGCCTGCAGAGATCATCTAGTTTTACGTAGCCAGCTTTTGATAGTAGGTTCTAGATGTTTCTCAGTTCATGTGGTTTGAGTGGGGTTGCTTCCATCCTCTTGCTCCAAGGGTCAGCAAACAATTCAGGTTTAGCTACTGAGAATATTAATCCCCCAGTCAGCACAGTGACTAGTTCATGAATGAAACGGTGACCTAAGCCAGGTCAATGGGCACCAGCCTCAGGACATCCAGTAAAATTACTGGGAAAGGTAAGTTTCCTTTCTCTTAAAGTTACTCAACTAGAAAAAGTCACCCTGAAGCTTCTAGTAGTCATCTTGCCACCATGTGGAAAAGCTTCCCTAAGAATGAAGCCTAAGAGAGGAAGGCAGAGTCAAGACACAGAAAGGGGAAAGGCTTCTGGGTGGATAGCCATGCCTGAAGCCAGTCTTGCCCCTTGGTTTGAGAGTTTGAGCTAATAAATGCCCCTTTTTCTTAAGCCATTTTGACTTGAGTTTCTGTCATTTCCAACTGAGTGAGTCCTAGTTTCTAAGAAAATGTTTATTGTCATTAAATGAAGGCATCCACTTGAGTAACTTACAGACAAAATGCATTCAGAGATGTAACCTGGCAATAGAAATCCAGAGAGTATTCCAGATGAGAACTGAAAGAATCATCAGTTTTATTACAGATACAGCATTGGGGTTAAGCATTTAAGGAACAGGTGGGGCTATACCCCAAGGCCACAACATAAATGAGCAAGAGCAAAACCTATGTAGCCAGATATTCATTTCAAGATTCTTTCCCCTATAATAGGCTTCCCACAAAATCCCTCAGGAATAACCTGAGGGATTAAACTGTTCTGATCTATAACCTTCCTATATTAAACTGTTAAATTCAGAAAAACAATGAACTATATAAAGAATTGGAAGCAAGAGCACACAAAGTATATTAAGAAAACTGTGAGATAACTAGCAAGACCAGTACATATAGGATATACATATTTATTAATTCATTAATTTATTACAAATATGCACTATATACTATCCTAGGTGCTGGGGATACAGTGGAAACTCATATAAACTATGGCCCTGTTCTTTATTCTAGTACAGAAAGACAATTAACAAGCAAACATATGTGTGAAGAAAATAAAATGGAATAATGGAAAGTATGGATTTGGTGAGTAGAAAGCAGATTTTGTCTGGGTGGTCAGGAACAGTCTCTGAAGAGTAAAATTTGAATTGAAATCTGAAATTTAAAAGGAGTTAGCTATGCCAATATTTAGACAATGAGAGTTGTACTCAGAAAGAAATCAAGTTGGTGTACTTTAAGGACAGAACGAAAGACAATATGGGAGAAGCATGGTAGAAGATGAGGTTGGAGTGATGAGATTTTTATAGAAAAGTGAGAGATGAGGCTGGAAGGAATCATAAGTAGAAACAGTTTGTAAAACTCTACAATTTCTTTGAAAAGATAAAATGAGAGAAAAATCAGGGATTGATTTATCTGAGATTAAAAAAAGAAAAATGAGATAAGGTCATATAAAACAAAAAGAAAACTGATACCATAAATTTAATATACTTGGAGATATTTCAGTCGGCATAGTGCATACTCTAATGACCTCTCTGGTAATAAATACATTAAGTGAAGTCATTATGGTCTACCGTGCCAACTCACTATAATTTATCATCCCTTTAAAAAAAATATCAATGCTACCCAACCCCCACAAAGAATTCAGTCTGAAACTTCCCACTGGTAAGATCTGAAGACTTAGGATTTAAAAAGCACCTTTGCTCTTAACTTCTTCAACCACTTGTTTTTTTCCAGTGGAAAAAAAAATGAGGCCTAGAGAAAAAAAATATGAGATTTTCTCACATTACATATGAGGGTCAGAATAGGAATAACTGTTCTCAGACTCCTGCTTCACTGCTTTCCCTTACATCACACATACTACCATATAAATCGTTAGGCATAATCAGGCCCTGGTCCTTAACCATTATATATCTTAAATCTCAATGTCCAAAATATAAACAATATAAAAATTGCTTTCAGAAAATGGCTAGAGCTACCAGATAAATAAGGGGTTATTAGCCCTTTAAAAGTAATTTATTATCTTCTTGAGCACAGTCTTTTTCAGTACTATTTCCCTAGAACCTAGCAAAATAAAGGCTTATTGAACATATACATTAAAAAAATATAGTAGTTCCTTGAATAATGTCATTTCATTCTATGTCATTTTCTTATAACGATGAGATGCCATAGAAACTTAACTTTTGTTTATACCAATTAGCCTATGGTAAAACTGGTTTTCATTATACATTGTTTTGCTTAAAGTTGCAGAATCTATCAACTTCATTAAGTGAGAACTTACTGCATAATACATTGGGCTAGCTTCTATAAGACAATCAACGATGAGCATTTACTATGGGCCAGGTACTCTGTAAGTTTTGTATCAACACATTAAATCCTCACATAATCTCTGCCTCACAGAGAAACTGAGGCATGGAGAGGTTAAGCAACTTGCTCAAGACCACAGAGAAAGTGGAAGATAGTAGTAGTGAGATTTTAAGGACCAATAAAACACAGATCCAGCCTTGAAGAAATTTAATATTTAGGATAGGAAGTAAGATACACACATTTATAAAAAAATAAATCTATGATAAATTTATGAAAATACATAGGTACAAGGGTAAACTGAAGTGCTAAAGAATATATACAGCATGTTAACTTTTGTATAAAGAGATAAGAAAATATATCTGCTTATCTTTAAAATATTATCTGCCTATCTAAAAAAAAATTCAGGAAGGATATACAAGGAAGTGTAAACCTAAAAGGAAAGGGGAGAATAGTGTGAATGGAAATTGAGAGAGTGACACTTCTCTATTTTTGTAGTTTTTATTTTTGGAAACATGTTAATATTCTATATATACAAAAATTAAATTAACATAGGGAGACAACAGATAAATCACAAATTCTTTTTTGTAGGTTGGTTTTACAGTACCAAAGGCAAAGCAAGGAAAATGTTTCAAATGCATTATTGGACTGAGAAAATAAGGAAATGTTCTAATGTTGTTGGGAGGCAGAGTTCTTACTATGCAAAAACAGAAAAACAAATGTGCAATGGGGAAAGACAAGGAAGAACCCTGTAGGGATGAATTCATGATCTCTACAACATGTATGCATGTACATGTGTACATATATTCACATATACATACACACATTTATATATACACACATATAAGTGCACGCACATATGTGTTCCTGAATATATTTCCTAGCTCTACCGACAGGGCCTAGAAGCAAAAACACCCCAGTAGCAATGAGCGTATCTATCCTCTAGGTTTTGGTCTGTGATATCAAAAAGGAACCATGGCTCCTCAAAGAAATGGCTGATTACAGAGTTAGAATGTGGAAGGTACAAGATGAGTAGAATATCTTATGACAGAAAGTAAAAAATTTCAAAAAATGACAGGGGCATGTTAAACAGTAGTCAGCCGGAAGGATAATTTGAACACCAAATTAGGGACAGCAATAAATTAGAAACAAATGGGGGAAAACAGAAATCCATGATATCTCTATAAAGAAATAAGGAAGCAGAGAGAGGCTGTCTTAACTGTAGTAGAATGCAAATAGCCAATTGGTAATTATCAACTTTACAGCCTTTTATGCCTAAATATTTAAGCCAATGGAGCACATGCTGGGGTTTAAATAAATCATCCTTCTGTGACTGTCATGGTAAAAACTAGTGCAGCAGAATCATGAATAAATGCTAAATCTAAGAGGGAAATTATGATGAGGAGAAGGATATTTGCATGATCTTAAAATGTCTCCCCAGAGAAAACTCATTATTAGCACAGGAAAAAAACATAACTATACAGTGAAAAATCAGATAGTACACCATCAATAAGGGGCAGATGGACATTGTGTGCCCCTTGATGTGATACCATGGGCAGGATACATCACTTCTGAGGTATTCTGGCTGAGAATGTATAACCTGACTTTAATCATGAGAAAATATCAGATGAACACCAAATAAATAATGTTTTTATAAAGGAAGGAAGGAGCTTGTATTTCTCAAAAATGTCAGTATCATAAAAGACAAAGACTGAAGAACTTTTAGTACCAGATTAAAAGAGACTAAAAGTATACAACAACTAAATACAATCTGTGATCATGTACTGGCTCTAAAGTTAGAGAAAAAATTTGATATAAAGGACATCATTGGGTCAGCTACCAAAACTGGAATGTGGATAACAGTAAAGTCTGGTATCAATGTTTAATTTACTGCAGTTGGTAAATACTGTGATTAGGTAAGTGACTATCCAGATTCTTAGGAGATACATATTAAAATATGTAGGTGTAAAGGGCTATAATGTTGATAATTTACTCTCAAAAACAGTCCCAATAGTAATAATAATGTAGGGTGTGAGGGCAGGGGGGTTTGGGGTGGTGGGAGGGGAGAAGAAGGGATAGTGAGGAGGAGAGAACACATGCATAAACACAAATGCTTAAGCAAATGAAGTGTTAGTAATAGGTGCACTAGCATAAAAGGTATATGAATGTTGTTTGTACTATTCTTGCTACTTTTTTCTAAGTTTGATATTATTTTCACAACAAAAATACAATGATATAAACTAGAAAGTGTTGTAGTAAAGTGCTACAGCTAAGATGAGGGCGATGAGCAGCTGGTGAGTGGTGTGACAAGCTTCCTTGGAGAATGCAGCATTTTTACTGGGCATGGGAGAGGAGGATAGCATCACTCAAGCATCACATTCCTTACCGTGCAGTATGCAGGAGAAGGTGATGACTGTGATGACTATACAATGGCTATCAGCACTCCCTGGCCAGGAAGTAATGTGTGCCTGCTGCTAACTAGTAGTGAAATGTTTCTCGAGATTGGGAGAGGAGGGAGAAGAGGCAGCAAGCAGTCCAATATCCAATGAACATTGTCCCACGAGCTGGCACTGGCATATATGCTATGTGGACACTGCTCTGGAAACAGGCTCTACCCACTCTGAGCTCTGACTAAAGTCTCTCCATGTTCCTCATGTGTAAAGACAGCTCAAGCATCACAACCTAAGACCAACGCCTAGCCAAGGGACTCCCATTTCTATAAGCTAAATGGTCATTAACTGAGTTATTGGGCTCTAGGAAATGGCAACCTCCAGCTTCCTATGGCTAGGGGCCACATTCCATAATCTCTGAAACATTCAGAGCCCTGAGGACAGTGGCTAGCCCATTGGTACCATGAAAGCTGGTAAGTACTTCCAACTTAAGCTGACCAATGCTGTGGCCTAATTTAAGATTTCAGATAAACAAAGTGTTCCAAACAAAAACAAGTAAGGATGGGAGATGTGTATGTTCCAGGGGAAGGAATGGGGGGTGAGTTCAGCTTTTTAAACTGTTAGAGCAGGAGGCAAGAAGAAGGTGTCAAACTCAGATTATACCCTCAATTTCAATGACATTCTTGTAGGAATTTACAATCTTGCCTTCTTTTTTCATTAAACCCACACAAGTTTAAAAAAAAATGAACATCACCAAGAAGTAATAACTCACCCTGGCAAGTTTCTCTGGTTTGGAGGAGACATGCAGCTGGGAAAATAGCTCTGTTATCTCTTTGGTAAAGTCTTCATCCCCTAAGGAAAAAAAAAAAAAAATCCCATGTAAAACACTGCAGAAAGACCAGTGAGGATCATCGGGGCAGCAGGGGTGGGACAAGAAAAGGACAAGGAGAGGAATGGTAGTAGTAATAACAACAGCAGCATAATTTGCATGAGCATGGTACTTTAATGCTTACATAATCCTGTTAGGTATACTGTATCAGTGAATTCTTTCAATGGGCTTATAAGAAGAGTGCCATTATTCCATTTTAGAGATGAAGAAATTAGAGCTTGAAGAAGTTAATTTATTTCCCCTAAATCTCATAACAAATCAGAAAACAAATCTTGATCTTTCCACCCCCAGTCTAAATCCTGTGCTCTTTGTATTATATCCTAGAAGTAAAAATGGAGAACTAGTAAAGGCAGAGTCCTAAGCAGACACCATGCATGTGCTTCCAAAGAAGAACTTAATTTGGGACATAAATGAGTACAGTCAGCCAGGAGAATGGAAGAGTTTCAGCCAGAGAAAATAAGTAAAAGATCTAAAGTGAAAGAATCCATGGCAAGAGGTTTAACATGGTTGGGAGTATTTTAATGTAAAGAAAAGAAGTAGGGTAAAATGAAACTAGGAAGGAAAATAAAATCCAGGAAATACAGGAAATAAACTATGGTGAAGAATTCAAACGTATTAAGAGAATGAGAAGCCGCAGAATGATTTTAAAGAGACAGATACATCCAACTTAAATTTTAGGATGATCACTTTGGCTCCTAGGTGGGGGGCAGACTGAAAGGGAAACAAGAAACGAGGCTGTAAGGCTAAGGCAATGACCCAGGATCCAGTGAAAAACAATGGTGGATAAGAAGAGGAAAAGGAATTACATCATGTTGGAAGGATAGTAAGGAAGCTGTTGGAATAAGCCTGGTAGGAGACGACAGGGAACACAGAATACTCATATTTGAGAAATATACATGCAAATAAACAAGTCAAGATAAAAAAACAATCAACACATATAAACAAATGGCAGAAAATGCTCTCATTTCCTCCCTATGCATCTAAATCCTATCCAAAGTCTCCTCTGAAGCCTAGCCAAAGGCTTCATTGCACCACAGAATGCAGAGAGAACTCTTGTGCACAGACATCATCTAGCATTAACAATCTGCATGAGTCACTAGTTTATGGTTTATCAGGGCAGATTATTACTGCTTCATACCTGCTTTCTACACAAAATCCTTAGGGAAAAAAAAAATTCTATCTTGGCTCTTCTCTCTTCATCTGCTATTCTTTTGTCCTTCTCCCTTGGCATTCAAGGCAGAAAATTCAAATGGTTTAGTGATCCCAGGTATCATATGGTTTGGGAAAAGCTAATCTCACTAAATTATACTACTGTAACTGACATAACACAGATAAACAACTTCTAATCATATCCTACTATCTAAAAATCTAAAACCTCAGCTAAACTCAAAATTATGTGGGTACAATAATCTGAATCCATACTGAGATGCTTGCACTCCAAGGGGTTCACAAAATAATCTAATAGAGTGAAAGGGAAAAAATGGAACTTTAATTTACAGACTTTTATCTCATTCTCTAAAAAATTCTATTTTAGTGTATTATCAGAAGCAAACTCAATGATAGTGAAGATAATTTTAAAATGGGCAGATAAATGCACAAAAGGAAATAAACATGCACAATTTAAAAAAACAACAAGAGACATTTTTAAAAGTACAGCAGTTTAGGATAACTTAATCTAGCAGTTCTCAAACTTTTTAGTCTCAGGACTCTTACACTCTTAAAATGTTTGAGAACCCCAAGAGTATTTTTTAATGTAAATTATATGTCAATCAATATTTATCATATTAAAAATTAAAACTAAAATGTTTAAGGTATTAATTCACTAAAAACAATGAGCCCACTATTTAACATAAATAACACATATTGTAAGAAAAATAATTATATTTTCAAAAAAAGAAAAATTTTTGTGAAATTAGTGCCATTTAGATCTTTGCAAAACTTTTATGTCTAGCTTAACAGTTGTATTATTTTATGTTTTTACATTCAATCTGTTAAGATATGTTGTTTTCTTTAAGTACATGAAGAAAATTCATGCTCGCAAAGATACAAAGTTCGAAAAGAGATATTTTAATAGCCTTTTCAGATAATTGTGGACATTCTTTAATACACCAAAACTCAACCAATGTTTATTTCTTAAAAGTTAGTTGCAATGTAGAATTAGAAATTTCATATCATGAAATTTTGAACTCATTTACAGTAAATTAAAATCTATCAATCTATCTTTTGCCCATGATTTTATAACATCACACTTTAGCCAGTTAGAAGATACTGATTCTTGGAGTTATTCAGATCTTCTAAACGCTAACACATTTCATTATATAATATCTCCAAAAATACAATTTGTTACTCTCACTAGGGATTTGACTGGAAAAATCTGTAAGCACTGGGAAGCTGTCAAGCTCACCAGTGTAGAAAATATGTTTTACAAAATCCTGACTTTGCTTAGTTTAAAATTCATCAGTCACGAATACTGTTCAGGTGTTTTCCTTGAAGTGAAGGCATACTTCATTCAAGAAAATGTTTACTAAATATCCTACTCTGAACAGCCTGTGTGACTGTAATCTTTTAAAATAAAAATGGTGTTTCATTAAGAAAAAACAGGTAATTCAGCTTACAACAGACAATGAAAGTGCTTTTCCTTGAGATAACTTCAGTATGCACTGCCCAGAATATAAAAAAAGTATGCTCTAGGGTCAAGATTTAATAAAATTAATAACTGTTACTGTTTCATCAGGACAGGGTAAATGAAACTGTCACCTTTTTTCCTTTTTCTTTTTTTTTATTGTGAGTGCAGTGAAAATATAATATCAGTATAGTTTGGTGCGACTGTCCTGATTTGTGCCAAGGCACTGGTAATTTTATTCACCATTCCTTTTGTACCATCAGTGCAAATGTCAAAACAAACAAACAAGCAAACGAAAAGCAAATAACATCTTGGTATTATGAAAAGAGCTGTTATTTATCGACTCCCGGAAGAGGTCCTGGAGAGCCAAGGATCCACAGACAATACTTTCAAATCACTGATACAATCTACCACATGAGTGATTGATCCTATATGTCTTGATGGACTCTGAGGGAATTTTTTAATTCACTCTTAATGTTTATAACTGATTGTTTCATTGAAAAAAATAAAAAACTGTATTCACTATGTTCTACTAAAAATAAAAAATCCATTCAGTGTGTAATATATATAAGAAATACATCCATTTTAACATAAAATACATCCATGTTAACATAAAATAACTCAAAGCTTAAGAGTCAGTTGCCTGGAAATTATGCTTTATATAAACCTTCAAGTTCCTAATAATTTGCAAAAATAAGTAGGTATTACACTTACATTTTCTGAGGTATGCAGATATTAAAAACATGGCATAAAAAAACTTTTGAAAATTAAAAAGACCAACTATCACCCAAATTTTAGATAACTGCCACCTTGCATACTTCAATTCAAAATGAGGACAGGGGTCACAGGAGCCAAAGAGGCATGGGAGCAGTACCTAGGGATATAAATCTCATAGAGATGACCACCCAGAAGGGCAGCTGTCTAACTGAAAAAGCAGGCAGATATGCAAGTTGCAAGATTAGACTTGGAGAAGTCACAAAGAGTTTGGGGTGGGGGAGCAAAGAGGGTGGGGAAACATGCACATAAGACCAACTGCTCACATCAATGCCTAGTCAGGTACAAAGTAGTAGAGAATTCTGCATGAAAATTCTCAATGAAAAAAGTAAAATTGGGCTAGTATAACTGGAGAGAAAATAATTTATTTTAACGGCAATACACTGCACAAATACACACTACATCCTTCCCACTCAGATGCTGGGTTTTCATATTACCTTTTTTCTCTTCTTCCTCTTCTTCACAGAACTCTGCTAAGGAAAATGCTTCTTTCAGTTGCTCCAATTCAAGTTTTAGCATCTCTAATTCTTCTCCACTTAAAGAATTAAGGATAGATTTCACCTGAATCAACATAACATAAAATAATAAAAAGTTGTGGGAGTATGAAAGAAAAAAAAATTCTCAAATAAAGAAGAGGCTGTATATCAAGTTAAAATCAAAATTATGAGCTCACCCACAAACACAAGTATTCCATAAGAATCGTAACACAAAGATCCAGACCACACTTCTGCTCATTATAGAAAGGTAAAATTTGTACTTCCAAAAATAATACAAGCCAGAAATGTCTGGAAATTATTAGCGCTTAACAAGGGCTTAGAAATTAGGGGGGAAATGAAATAGTCTTGAATCAATTAAAAGCTAACAGGTAACTGTATCCAAACTGGCAACTTAAGTAAAAAAACTAAAAAAAAATAAGGTGAAGAAAAAATAACAAATGTGCTATTAAGACCTCTTTGTTAATCTTTTTGTTTAAAATTAGAGAAATAACACTTAACTCATTCTATTTCTAGTAATTAGTTCAAATAGTTTATTTGTTTTGGCATATTTTCATAGTCTCAAGCCTTCCTCTGAAATACATATCATCTTCCAACTGCAGAAAAAGAAACTAGGCAGCATTCCTTTGTTTGGAGACTATTCCAGTTACAATTGTTCTGAAATTACCTTTATTTCACTTTCCCTGGAAAGCATCTCCAGAGCTTCTAGATGTGAAAGGCCTTGAAATTCATCAAATAGTAGCCCATAGTGAGTTTTCTTGTCCGTGTCCATGGTAACCTCATTGGAGGTCCACTGCTCTTCTTTCTCCTTTGCCTCTCGTAAAACCTGAAAAAGAGATGGAGTTATTACACTGCAGCAAGTAATGAAGAGCTCAATGGTGAGTTTTGAGAGTTGAGGGAAGCAAAACTAAGATGGGTAATAGTACAGAGTACTGCTCTTTCATTTCTGGCATTGCAATTCAAATGTGAACTGCAGGGAAAAATAAATGATCACACATAATTTTATTCTAGACAGGGTAAATAACACCCAAGGAACCAGGTGTTTCTCTGGAAGTGGTTTAAACATTAATCTAATAAACAACTCTGAAAGGGCTTGGCATCTTGCACTGCACTGACAGAAGGCTCCTGCAAAAAGAAAAGAAAAATAAACTAGGCATTTTTCTAAGTATTAGAGCTCTCACTGGTCCACCTAAAAAAAAAAAAAAAAAAAAAAAAAAAAAAAAAAAAAAAAAAAAAAAAAAAAAAAAAAAAAAAAAAAAAAAAAAAAAAAAAAAAAAAAAAAAAAAAAAAAAAAAAAAAAAAAAAAAGCCTTACTTTAAAAAAAAAATCATTAAAATGTCTTCAAAAGGAAATACTAACAAGGGCCCAAGTTACCACAGGCAAAAATACAGATCAAAACAGAAACTAGAAGTAAACAGGTAAAGACAAATAGTACCTGAGATAGTGTAGAATTCCGGTTCATCAGACCCTTGGTTCTTTTAAATCCAGGATCCCCTTCTGCTATTACATCCATTGTCTTTTTCCCAATGAATTCTAAGGCATCCAAACCCCCACTGATAACGCTCTTTCCCTGTGAAACACATGTAACCTCATTACAATAACACTGGAAAAAAGACACCTGTGTGTTTTGATTATATGAAATAATAGTTTACAATACCAAACACTGGCAAGAAGGTGGAGCTACAGAAACAATCATACACTGCTTGTGAGAATATAAACTGATATAAGCACTTTGGAAAACTGTCATTATCTACTACAGCTGAATCTATGAATATCCTATAACCTGGCAACCCCACATATGGTTACGTACTCAACAGATAGCTATACTGACATTCATTCAAAGGACGTATAAGAATGCTCACAGCAGCACTATTTGTAATAGCTAAAAACTGGAAACTTCCCAATACTCACCAACAGTGGAATGCATAAATGTGACACAGTCACATAATAGAATACAGCAAGGAAAATGGAACATGCCACACGAACTTCACCATGCATAAATCATAGAAACATAATGTTGAGTGAAAGCCAGATAGAAGAGTACATTCTGTATGAGTTCATTTATAGAAAGTTTAAAAGCAGGCAAAATTAATCTGTGACAGTAGAAGTCAGGAGTGTGGTTATCTTGGTAGGCAAGAGCGGGAGGCACAAATGACTAGGATACAGCACAGAGGGGACATCTGATGTTCAATCATGTTGCTTCTTAATCTGAATGTGTTCATGTTGTGGAAATTCAAACTGAATACTTAGGATTTTATTTTTCTGTATATATGTTAAATTGCAATAAAAAGTTAAAATTAAAAAGTACTAGCTATCTGTCCTCATGTAGGAAAGACATTAAACTTCCTATATATTTTTAAATGTTTCTCATCATCTATAATTTCACAAATATTTATCCTAAATATATTTCCTCTTTGCTTAAAAAAATGCAATTATGAGAAAAATATTTGTGTAAAGTAGAGAAGTTTTTTAGAGCCATCAAACTAAGAACTCCTAGTCCACAAAATATTATGTACACTGTCTCTCTGTTACTCTTTACCTCCTGACCTCTCCTTTACTTCTTTAAAGAAAGTTTTCAAGTAGCTCTCACTCTACCTTTAAGGTCAAAGTGACTGACCTTCAGCAGTTTGGACTGCCACAAGGGTAATCAGTCTCTATGGCTTTTCAAAGAAAAGAGAGAGAAAGAGACAAAAACTCATTATAATCATGGAAGCAAATAGGCCACTCACTGTGCTCTGAACAGCAGTAGAGATAGTCGAGAATACACCGAATGGTCCAGTCATTGAGGAGTTTTCATTCTCTTTGGCATTTGTCTCTCCTACAGGAGGGAGAGAATGTGTAGACATGAAGAGAAGACCCATAGACAGTTTTACTTTATTAGCACCTATATGATTTTTTTTTAAATTAGACCCTGCCTCCCACACACAAGGCCTTACTTAGTGCTTTTTGTTTTATTATTTCAAACTATTTGCCAATTTAAAATGAAAGCTAAAATAGTCTTTTTTCATTTTCATTTCATTCCAGAAACAAAACCCAGTCTTTTGAACAAACTATATCTACAGATTATATATATACATACACACACACACACACACACACATACATATATATCAACAGACTATATACTGTATAATTCCATTTACATGATCTTCTTGACAAAAAAAAAACAAAGAGTGAGAAACAGATGACTGGTTTTCAAGAGCTGAGAGCAGGTGGAGGGGAGTGAATACAAAGGGGCATGAGGAATTTTGGAAAGGATAATGAAAATATTTTTGTATCTTGACTGTCTATATAGATATAGGAAATATTCTCTATCTGTATAATCACAACAGACTATGATTATACAGTATAAACAGGACTGTGTTTGTCAAAACACATAAAATAACACACTTGAAAAGAGTAAGCTTTACTGCATGTAAATTGCAGCTCAATAAACCTAACTTTTTAAAATTCAGCCTATTTTAAATTTTATCCTAGAAAACTATGCTTATTCATAGAAATCAGATATGCACTACAAAAATGAATATGTTTCATTGAAAAAAATCTATTTTATTAACTTTGAAATCTCTTATAAGAGATCAACAAATAACTAACTATTATAGGGAGGATTTCCACTGCTCGCTATGATGAATAAACTGGTATTGGACTTGCCCTTCTACCACAGCATCTAGAAAACTGGACAAAATATAAGCAATAACTGCCTGCCACACTGGACAACAGCTAGTACAAGGCTATGATCCAGGAAAGAAGAGAAACAAAAGAACCCTATAATGGGCTTGGCATTCCAGACAATAGCACAGGGAGGGGAAACTCAAGCAGGGCATGGCAATCTCAATAAGTGGAAGAGACAGAGACTAGAGTCCAGGAAAGCTGAAGCACCTGGAATTTGTAGGTCGGAGTACTGAAGACGAGGGAGGTAGAAAGGTAAAGGGTTCCAGGAATCTACACAGGAGTGCCCTTAAATCTTTGGCTGAATACTAAGATAGTTGCTCATGCATTGTAAGATTCCACAATACTGGGCAAAGAACTAACATGGAGCTGTAAAGTAAACAGTACCCAAAGCTCATGCTAGGCTGAAAGACATTTCACTTCTGACTAATCAAGAAGAGAGACCTAAACATCTGGGAATTAGGTGGAAACCTTAGAAGGGACAGAGGCCTTGGCAGTAGGGCTAAACTAGCACTTAAGGGTAAAGGCTGTTCTAGATTCATGCTAAAGAAGCTTAAAAATAAATTGCCTGCCAAACAAAACTTATGTCCTTTAAAAGACAAGCTATAACATTCTTGGCAGGGGAACTGACACCCCTCTGCAGGAAATATAGAAGATGGGAATTTATTATCATAAGGCTTTCCATTCTAATTTTGTCAAGTATTTTAGTAACTCTTTTAACTCTTAAAAACTCTTAATTAAACTAAAATCTAGGTGCATGTAACTTTCAATGGTCTCTCTTCATGAGCCACAAATAAACCTAAGTCCTCTTCGCCATGGTAGTCTCCAGAGACATGAAAAGAACCAATACATTCTCCAGACCTCCTTTTCCCAGATTTCCAGACTTGATATCCATGATGCCTTCAATTTCCTCTTGGAAAACATTAATTCTCGATATTTCACTATCTAGCTAACTCTTTTCAAGATTCACTCCCGTTTTTCTATGTCCTTCTTAAAATACTTGCATGAAAGACATCTTTTAGGTCTTGTGGAAGACACTGCTATTTACCTAATAGCCACTTCTAATCCCCTTTTCCTTGCCTGCTAAACCCAATTCCTGATATGGAGGTTTATCAAAATGCCCAAAGCTTGCTCTCCCAGCATCTCTTGCTGCTATAGCATGAACATAAGACCCTACTCTAGCCAATGGAATCTGAGAAATATGCAGAGAGTTGCTAAGAAAACTTTTCCTCTCTTTAAAGGAAGAGATACATGAGGAGCAATGACACTTCCCATCCACTTAATGCCTGACTTTGAGCACAGCTGTATTAGAACAATATACTTAGTGCTGCCGTATCATCTGGCAACCACAGAGACAACAAAGAAAGCTGCAGAGAAGCCAACACAGAACTCTGACATCAATGAGCCACTAAAGTAACTTCAGAACAGCCTACTTCTAGAGTTCTTATAAGTTGAAAAAATAACAGATGAGCAGAGAGAAGCAAGAGAAACAATAAAGCCTCTGAGAGATAGAAAAAGCAAACTCAGGCCCTGAAAAGCTTTTTATTTTGTGGTCCCAGGCCCTGTTAATCTCTGTTATTACTCTGTCCTTTATGGCTTAAGTGAGTATATTTCTACTTGATTAAGGCAGACCTCCAGAATTAAACTTCAACTTCATAAAATTCCAAACACAAAAAATACAACCCCAAAACTAACATATTAAAATAATTTTTCATACCACGATATTCAAATGCAACTGACATTGAACTCTTACTCAATTGTACCAAGCAAAATGATAGCCAATTTTTATATTCTACGTTCATGGCCTTATTTAATGTTTATAACAGTCTTTTGAAATAGAAAATATCATCCGATTTCATAGAGAAAAGTGAAATAAAGACACGAGTGGTTAAAAGGACAGAGACCCTGTCAGCCAACATTCTAAATTCCCTTTCTCACTGAATATCACTCAATAAATATTGACTAAAAAATGAGTTCACCTGCTCCATAATTCTAGCCATAATTTTAGCCATAATTCTAGGTCTTAATGTTTCCATATACTAACCTGTTGCACATTGGTCCTCAGTTGAAATTTCACTGGGACTAGGGATTCCAAGAGAAGTCTCTGCCTTTTCAATGACATTTGAAATACCTTGTCCTAAGGATAAAAAATGATAACATTTTTATATTTGAATATTATTTGCAATTAGTAACCACAACTGAAGCAACAAACCAAAAATCAAACCCACAGATTTTTTTATTTCATGATAGCCATAGGACATGTTATTTTGACCAACCTTTGGGATTGCTTTCTACCAAAATAAAAAAAAGTATTTGTTATCAAAGAACAGTTTTATATTAACAATTCTTAAACATCAACCTTCTAAGCAAGAAATGCAAACTCTAGTGGCAGAATAAATCAGTCCATTATTATTAATGCATCCTACATAGAAGAGAAATAAAATCACTTTTAACACAGATCTGTAGCTAAATACACATAAAAATTAATAAAATAACTGATGACCTTACCTACTGTGGCTACTGTAGCTGAAGCTGAGGAGAGCAAGGACTTGCCCCATCTGCCCCAATAGCCCCAACCGGTCTGGGGTTCATCTCTGGAAACAGTCTCCTATTTTTCCCATTAGTCAGAAAAACAAAAAGCAAAGAAAAATGGAAAAATTAGAGGAAAATAAGAGTGTATGGACAAGGTATCCAATTATTAGCCTTAAGTATAAGTGAACAAATGCATATTATTTGGCTAAAGAAATGTGTTATTTGACTGATGTATGTATGTAAACTGCATGTAAGCACCACATAGCAAAGGCAACTACTCATAAAGGCATCTATAAAACCTAGAAAATTATGTTTTATGGTTATGAAAGAAACAGTATTGATTCCAAATTCTTTTTAAACCTAACATTTTTTAATATCAATTTTTAATAGATACTCTACTTCGCCTGCAGCTTGTGATGCCTGAACAGAGAGAACTTCTGGAGTCTCAAGGGCAGTGGAAGGTTTGGACTCTGGTCTTTTCCGAGTGGAAACTACAGGTTCTGCTTTACTCTCTGGCTTGGTATTTCCGTCAACAGACTTGGAATTCTTGGCTGGCTCAGAGTTCTCATCTTCAAGGACAGAGTTTGCTTCAGTTATCACTGGAGTCTCAGTATCATCTTTATCCGACATAATTAGATCACTGCCTGGTAAAATAAAAGCCCAAGAAAAACAATTATATAGGCTTTTGGGGATTAAGTTATTTGTTTAAACTTTTTGAGATTATCATAGATTCACATGCAGGTGTAAGAGATAAGAGAAATGTGATATACCCTTGACTCGCTTTCCCCAATGGCACCAAATTGTCTAACTATAGTATAATATTACAAACAGGATATTGATAGATACAATCCACTCATCCTATTCAGATTTCATCAATTTTACACGTGCTCATTTGTATATGTTAATTAGTTCCATCAAAGTTTATCACAAGTACAGTTTCTGTGACCATCAGCAGTCAGGATATAGAACAGTTCAATCACAAGAATCCCTTGGGTTACCTTATTAGCCACATCCCATCCTCCTCCCAACACATAGCAACAAGTGATCTGCTCTCCATCTCTAAACTTTTGTCATTTTTAAGATGTTATATAAATGCACTCATAGACTATGTTACCTTTTGGGATTGACTTTTTTCACTCAGCATAAGTCCCTCAAGATGCATCCAAGTTGTTCTTGTATCAATAGCTTCTCCTTTTTTATTGCTTAGTATACCTTGGCATGGATGTATCTCAGTTTAACTAGTTACCTGCTGAAGACTATCTGAGCTGTTTCCAGTTTGGGGCTATTACAAATAAAATAGCATGAACATTCATGCGTTAAGTTTTTATAGAAACGTAAGCTTTCATTTCTCTGGAATAAATGACCAAGAGTGCAATCACTGGTACATATTTATTTTATAATAAACTGCCATACTCTTTTCAAAGTCACTGTACCACTTCACATTCCCACCAGCAATGTATGAGTGATCTAGTTTCTCTGAAGTCTTAGCATTTTGTGGTGTTATTTTTTATTTGAGCCATTCTCATAGGTGTGTAATATCTCACTGGGGCTCTAATGACTAATGATATTGAATGTCTTTTCATGTGCTCATTTGCATCTGTATGTGCTCTTCAGTGAAATATCTATTTGTATCTCTTGCTCATTTTCTAAATAGACTTTTTTTTTACTGTTGAGTGTCGAGAGCTACTTTTATATTTTAGATTCAAGTCCTTTGTCAGATATATGGTTTGCAAATATTTTATCCCACTTTGTAGTTTATCTTTTCATTCTTTTCAATGGGTCTTTCACAAAACAAGTTTATTTCAATGAGGTCCAACTTACCAATTTTTCCTTTTACTGGCTATCATTTTTTAAAATCTTATTAGCTATTAATCATTCTTATCTCAATTTTTCAGAGATTATGAAATTTAAGCCATCAGACAAGATTTACATCAGACCAGCTTTTGAAAAGCAACGTTAACCAATTCAATTCCTTCCAGAAGTATAGCAATTACAGCCAAGATACTATTGGTGTTTTTACAAAGAGCAGATGCTGGTTTCCAGGATAACCAAATATCACCAGGGAAGAAATAAAAGTATCGCACACATACATACATATACACACAATGAGACTTTAGGTATGTATGAGCACATATTCTGTACCAATATATACTAAGCACAGAATTTTGATGCCAATCCATGCTATCAAAATATTTCTAAGGTATTAAAAAAAGGACATATTAACAACTAAGGCAGCTTGGAAGCAGCATTGAGGAATACACAAAATGTTAAAAGAACAAAAGAAAGCTGCTAGAAAAGGGAATAACTTCATTGACAAAGTATTTAAAATAAGCATAGAACAGTGGCCACAAACTGGGATTTTGAGTGCCAAATCCAGTCTACAGATGTTTTTATTTGACCTGCAGTTCAAACATTTTTAACATTAATCACTAACATTTTAAAATTGTACTTTATATATGAATATAGATTTTTAACTTTCCTTGTAAAACTGAAAGATCTGGCAACACTGGGCCCACATTCGTCTTGGTAATAACTAGCTCATGCCAAAGAGTAGTTGGGGTATTTTAGACAGGGTAGTGCTCTTTAGTTCCCCCACAATCTTTACCCAAATCAACTTGACTATTTATGGTACCTGATTAAACCCTATATGCATTTGAGTTTGCAATACCTGCCTTAAAGGGAACTTAGGATTTTTACAGTTGCAGATGCCAATGAGAGAATTCAAGGGTATGGAAATAGATGAGAAAGCTCAAAGGCCTGAGGTATGACAGGACATAATGTGGACAGAACCAGGAGTAGTAAAAATGGCATAGAAAGAAGCATGGTAGGAAGGCTTAAGTCTAGAAAAGTAGATTTATACAGCACCATGGATCATAGGTAATGTGAGGTTATATGATACACAAATATTATACATTCCCAAAACACACAGAAAAAACAATCTAGATATAACTACTCACACATACAAACCAAGTCTGAAATATTCATTCATTCATTCACTCATTTACAACATTTTGAGCACCTACTAGGTACCAAGCTCTGGAGATTGAGAACTAATTTAAGACAAAATCTCTGCCCCACTTACTCTAAGAACCTAATAGGAAAGACTATACAGTTCTTGCACAAAGGTCAGTGTTTGTGTAGCTGAACATGTACTTTTTCTTACTATCTTTTTATTCTTTTTATGCTCTCTCTAAATTACAACTCATAATAATATATAGTTTATATGTAGCATATAGAATATACTACATAATTTATATAATTTTATAAAAGACTGGAAGGACATACTCTAAAATATTAAACTAGTTATCTCTATTCTTTCATTTGTTTCACAAAAACTTAATGAGCAACTAGAATGTGCTAGGCATCTGAGCTAGGTATGAAGAAAATTTTTTGTGATGGTGAATGTTTGTATTATTACTGTCATTATCACTACTTCCGTTGTTAGAATGGCTGTACTATCCCTGTTTCAGCAGATTCATAACATAGCAAGAAAGGCACACACACAAAAAGTAATATATACCAAGTACATGGCACTATTTAATGTTTTTGTAAGTTTTCCAAGTATTCTGTAGTAACTGTGTTACTTTCATAACTGGAGGAGAAAGACTCCAAGAAGCAAAACTATATGGTTAAGTCGTATTTTTAAAAAATAAAATTGTATACACTTAAAGAATATATATATACACACATATATATAGATGTATATAGATACATACATATATAGATGTATATATATACACCTGTATATGTGTATATATCTATATACATCTATATATATACATCTATATATATATATAGATAGATGTATATATCTATCTATCTATCTATCTATATATATATATATATATATATATATATATACTTTCCCTCATTTTCTTTGGGAATATATATATATATATATATATATATACTTTCCCTCATTTTCTTTGGGAATTTCCAGCCGCACAGTTACCGAAGTGGAAGGCGCTTTAGCTTAGGAGCTAAGAGCAGGGGCTCTGGAATTAGAATGACTTTCTTTCAACCCTGTACTGCAGTGATTGCTACAAGTTAGTTCACCCATCTGCGTCTCCGTTTCCTTATCTGCAAAATGAGACTAGGAATACCTACTTGACAGAGTTCCTATAAAGATTAAACACGATGCACGTGAAGGGCCTGGAACAGAGAATGGCACACAACCAGTTAGTTGCCTATGGGTAACAGCTGCGGTAAGTACTTATGGTGGCGGTTCTATCATTACTATAGTTAATACTCTAGATTGACAAACATGCGCTCCCACTTCTTCCCACACAGAAAAACAGGTCCCATACGGGAAGTCTAGTGCAAACATGCGCTCCTAAACTGACGACGTCTCGTTGCTGAAAACAAGAATTCCTCGAATGTTGCGCTTCCATAACCAAAGCGCTTTCACAGCCTCAGCGTCCAGCCATGAGGTGTCAGCGCCCAGCCCCAGCCCATTTCCTCCTCTCCCCCAACACCGCCAGACCGTACCCTACACCGGGCCAGACTCCTCCCGGAAAGCCCCACAACCTGCCAGCTGCTACCCTCACCGCCGCCACAGCCGCCGCCACAGCCGCCGACGAGCCACTTCTACTGCCCCGGAAGTGCTCCGTCAGCGCGGAGGCGGGCTCGCCTGCCCGAGTGCACTTCCGGGTCAAGTCGCTGCTCCTCCCGCAAAGGGCTGGGCGTCGTTCTGGTGAGTGAGGGTTCGGTGGGGTTGCTGCGAAGGAGATTCTGGGGGTGTCAGGGCTTGTGTTCGAGCTGGCGGGTTGGAGTACGACGTGAAGGAAGCTAGGGTATCTGCACTTTTTTTTTTTGAAGTTCAGGCTTGAGCTGCAGAAGTTCGGCCATCGTACATATACTGAGTACCAGCAACCTTCCAGGCATTACTCTGGGCGCTTGGGACAGACAGATTGGTTTACGAGCCCACTGTTGCCCTGCTCTCGTGTAGTTGACATCCTAGTGTACGAGGCCGTCCATAAACATGTCAGCAAACACGATTATCTAAGATGGTAGTGGGTGCTTTAAAGTAAATTAAACAGGGATAATGTGACAACGAAGAGAGGGAGTACGACTTATGAAGTTCTAGAGAAGTGCATTAGAGAAAGAATAGCAACTGCAAAGGCCTTCTAGAGGGAACAAGCTTAGCGAGGTCAAGGATAAAAAAAAAAAAGGCCTCCATGACTGAAGCAAAAAGAGGAAGATACGGCCAGAGACTTAAACAGATCTGTGAGCCAGTACAGGATTTTGACTTTTATTTAGAAAGCAGTGGAAAACAATTGAAAGTTTATGCAGAGAAGTGACATGCTCTGATGCATGACTTTTAAGTTACTCCTGACCTCTCATCAGCAAGATGCATCTCCAGTTGCCCTTGAGCAGTGTGAATGCATGACACCCAGACTGACAGCCTGAAAGGCATTAGAGACACCCTGATTGTGAAAAACTAAGTCCCAGAGAGGTGAAGAGACTTAGCCTTTCAAGTTTTCCAGCTTCATTTAATGCCTTGAGAGTCACCATTTTAATGTCCATATATATAATTGTCAGTTCCTAAAACCCTTTGGATGGTTTCCTTTGCCTTTCATGGTGGTTTTCTAAATTTAGGGGCATCGATATCACCTGGAAGTGTGTTAAAAATGCCTATTATAAATTAGTAGTTGATAGTTGGGCATGGGGATGGGGAGCATGGCAGAGGAAATGCAGTTTGCATTAATGTGATGGCTAAGTGGAGGGCTAGGAGAGGGAGGGAGCGATTGGGGGATCCTTTTATGAACATTATAGATATTTAATCAATGTACTATATACTTGGAACTAATTTAAATAAATACCTTTATTTTTAAAAATGCCTATTACAAAAAACAAACTGTATAAGTATAAAATAGATGATTTCTTCAGATTTTTCATAGAATTTGGGGTTTAACTATGGAATCTCAATAAGCCATTTAATTGTGTCATAATCTTATCTGTAAAATGCTGCTGATAATTATAGCAAAAGTTCTGGAACTTTTTGGTTTTAGGATCCCTTTACACCTTTGAAACTTATTGAGAACATCAAAGAGTTTCTTCTGTTTGTGTCGGTTACATCTATCAATATTTGCCATTTTAGATATTAAAACAACTTTCAAAAAAGATTAATTTATTTAAAATGGTAGACTCGTTACATGTTAACGTAAGTAGCATTTCTATGAAGAATATTTTCTAATGTTATTGGAAACTAAAAATATTATTGAAAAGAATGGCATTGTTTCACATTTTTTTACTAGTCTCTTTAATATCCGGTTTGATAGAAGACAGATTCTCATATCTCCTGCATCCATTCTCTTCTGGTTATCACTTGTCATGTAGCCTCTGTAAAATTGTACCATATTGTGTGAGAATGAGAGTAAAAAGAGCAAATAATGTCCCAGTGTTGTTATTAAAATTGTTGTTAAAAATTTATTTTGAAAATGTCTCAAGGACCCCCAGGGGCCCCAGTACCACACTTTGTGTATTGCTGAATTAGAGTATTATTATGACAGTCAAAAGAAATATGGACTTGATTTGTAAGTCATTAAAACTATGCACAGTAAAAATGTGAATGCCTAGGCCTCACCCTTAGAGGTGACAAGTTAGCAAGTCAGAGTGGAGGGAGCCAAGAAATTGTATCTTTAACAAGCAGCACAGATTAATTTGATGTAAGTGGTCTAAGAATTGCAGTGTGAGAAAAACAAATCAAATTCACTGTAAAGAGTTCTGCTTCCTTCCTTCCTTCCTTCACCCCTCACCCCACCCCCCCAAAAAAAAAAAGCTGTATTTGCATAGCTTCAAATCTCTCCATTAATTCCAGAGCCTGAGACTCTGGAAAGTCAGTCAGAAGTTTGTAGCAAGTACCTTTCTACCAAGTTGATGAGTGTCCGAATTCAAAGCATTGAATCCAACCCTGTGCCAAGGACTGAGGAGGTTTTTAACTCTGTCATCTGTACACTTACAGATTTGGGGACAGATAGATAACTGATAGAAGGAAGTGATAACTCTAACAGTCGAGTACTCAGTGAGCTAGGGGACTGACAGAGCAGAAGAAATTCATCTAAAATTAAGAGGGTTGAGGTAAGAGTTTAGGTGAGAAGACTTCTTGAATAAGGTGAAATTTGAGTTGGCTATTGTAAAGCTGATCGAATTTCCACAGGAAGATATTGGTGGGGAGGGATAAGAAGTTTCAAGCAAAAGAAACAACTAGAACCAGAACTTTAAAGTGAAAAGTTACTTGGAGAGACTATAGTAAAACAAGTATGGCTAAGTTTCCATGACAGAGAATCTGAAATTATGAGATTTAAGCAAAGAAAGGAATTATAGTGATAATTAGCCTCTAGATAAGGAAACTAAGCTCACTGGAGATCATAGCTAAATAGTGACAGAGGTGTAACTAAAGACCAGATGTGACTTCTAAATCCATTCATCCCTTCAGCAAGCAATTATTGTGCATCCAGGTACTGCTGGGGTCAGCCTACTACTTTATCCTGCCACATAAATCTATTACTGGAGAATTATGGATGCCAGACTAGAATTTGAAGCTTATCTCATGGGCCATGGAAAAATCACCAATAGATTTTTAAATCACCTTCTTCTTGGATTTGTGTTTAGGACCAATTCTGAGAAGAGCAGTGTTTAGGATAACAAAGGGATATAGTTGGGGGTATGGAGACTCACTTAGAAATTTAAAAAATAGTGTGGTACCCAGGTAAGGTAAAAGGACTATGACCTAGGTGAGGGACAAAGGATTTAATTGAAAATCATCTGAGAGGTGAAATAATAACAATAGCATGTATCTATAACATACCCACATTAGTTCACTTCAGAGGGTAGCTCACAACTAACTTATGAGGTAGTTACTGTTAATAACCATATTCAGTAGATGTGAAAACTAAGGCTCGTGAGCCCACAGCTTCACTCAGGGAAAGGATCAGGCATTCTGATTCCAGAACTGATACACCTAACCAAAGAGCCATGACAGTCTTGTAACTTTGATCTTGCAAAACTGAAAGAATTGTGTTGTGTAGCTATCATTCCAGATGTGTATATGCTGGACAAATAGATCTGAGGATGAGACTGAGGAGTTCTGTGTTAGTTTATCTGAGTTTGAAATACTGCGGGATTTCTCAGACTTTTAAGGAAAAAAAATAGATAAAGAGATCATAAATCTAAGCCTGCTACATCAATGTCTTTATCATTTGCATCCATTAGTTTCAGCAAATGCTTGTGGCAAAAAGCATAAAAGGCATACGTATAACAAATAATCCTGAGTTTAAAGCAAAGCTCCAATAAATATAGAAGCTCTTTCTTAGTATGCCAGAGAATATGTTGAAGTTTGAGCTAAGTGCCCAAATGCCAGCTATGAGATGTGTGATAGCTCCAAGATACTATTGGAAACATAGGGGCTATTTTAATAAGAAACTTTTTAGAAAATGGCCCTCAAAATGGTGGTTTCTATTTGAACATTAGTAACCCTTTTATGTTACAGATCCCTATAATAATGTTACCATAAGCAGAACAGCTTTATGTTTGTTCTTTGCAAAGGATAGAGGAATGCTAACAAGCTGCTCTTCATTTGCTTTTTCACCCCTTTGCCAATTCAGAATGCCACTTTGACCATTTGTGGGCCAGGAGTAGGGGAAACTTCTCCATTTTTCAAGTGTAACTGGGCAGCCAGAGAAGAGTGGATGAGCCATAAATATAGCCTAGAACACATTTCATTATGGAGAATGAAGCATTAATATCCCAGTATACTTGGAGCAAAAGCCAATACCATCTGGGCATCAGTGCTTTTCCTCCCTTTGAGTTATCCCAGAACTATTTCTGCAAACAGTAGCTTCCTCAGCCAACTTAATATTGAACCATGAGAACGGAAATGAGCCACATTACTTCCTTATTTATTTCTGTTGAGAATTGGAACAGAATGAAAATATTTCACAGAAGTTGGCAGGAACCCCAACAAGGCAGTCTGTTAGAGATGACAGTTTAGGCACTTTTCTTTCTTTTCTTTTTCTTTTTTTAAGATGATATAGCCAATATTCAGAATGGTTCTGTAGGGTAAAATTATCTACATTTCTGATTATTCATGATCCTGGAAATACTTGCATTTTACTATACCTAAAAGATAAAAAAGGAGTTGAATTAAACTTGAGTATTACACTTTTCTGGGTTTTCTTACTCATGTTGAATCAAGGTAATAAAAATTCTCCCGAGTAACTTCATCCACAAACATAGCATAGCCCTCTTTAACTGTTTGCAGGAAGATGACACTTTGATTTTCATCTTTGAACTTTCTCCTTAGCATCTACCTGTCAGCTGCTACATTGAGAATAGTAGGCACAATTTGGGAAGTCCCAAACTTACAAGCAAATTACCTTTCTAAAATTCATGAAGTCTTCCTTTCTCTTTTGTGTTCATAGTACGATTATATTTCTCTTCAGTACTTCTCAAACATTCTTGTATGTAGTTAGCTGTTTCTACCTCTGCCCTCCAGACTAGTTTGTAAATCCCTGAGGGTCATATCCTAATTCAACTGAGCATCTCTTGCAGCACCCAGGACTTTATCTTGTGCATGATGAGCCTTTGATTTAGCTGAGCTGTTTTAAAATCATTGCTTCCTAATGAGTAGAATGGTCTTAGTTAATGTAATTTTCATTGTAAGTAGTAGAAACCAATTCACATGGACTTAAGTAAAAAGAAATTTAGTATGAGGTAATAAGTCAAGGGTATCCTGATCCCAAGAGTGATTTGTTCTGTTCCTGTTCCTTGAACACATACCTTTGCCAGTATTTTCTCTCCCAACTGCTCAACAGCCTCTTATCTCCAAATAGGTTATGTCTCTTAGTAACTCATACTAGAAGTTCTTTGTGTGCAAGATGCCCATGGTATGAGTATGACGTGTCCAGACTGAGCCTGTCTTAATTGACTGGACATGTAATGATATTATGAGACCTCATGCTCTCTTGGCACAAAGTCAGTGTACCAGGGTACTTCTGCCACCTTCGACCTAAGAGCAGTTTAAGGGTGTTCATAATGTCTTTGTAGACCCTGTCTTATAGGTTTCTCTAAACTTCTAGTAGAGGCAAATGGCTGGACTGGAACTGCAGATCTTGACTTAATGGGCAGTTTATGTGCCACACTCTGGTGTCTAAGGAGAAGAGGAGATCCATGATGAGGGGTGCCTGGTAGCCATAGCCACAGTTTAGACACTTTTGCTAAACCTAATTTTTTTTCTCCTACTTAGCCATTTTTCTGTTTCCTTTCTTACTTGTACATTCTGTCTTTTGTGGTTTTAATCGTGAATAAATTTGAATAAGATTGAATAAAGATGTTTATTTCTTCAGGGCAAAAAAAAAAAAAAAACAGAACAAACAAACAAAACAAAACAGTCATTTTGTAGCCAGGAAGTAGAATTCTATCAGGAGCTTGAGCAGCATTTGTGAGCCTTTCTCTTCCCCTCTGCTCCTGTCTTACCATTCTCTTTCTCTTCTCCATTCTTGTTGTCCTTTCTCTCTGCTTCTCTTTGTATATGGCGCAAACCTGACTGTCTCAGCCCCCTATACGCCTCTCTTCCTCAAATGGCCCTCACCCACAGTGTCTTAATTCCAAAATTTAAGAACAAAGATTCTAATTAATTTAGTCAGCCAGTATGTTGTCTTCCCCCTGGACCTGAGAAGGCAGAGCTTAAAAAAGGGAAACAGACTAGGTAGATCACAGTAAATGTTCTCTACACAAACTCAAGACAATTCAAAGCAATGTAACATACCATGGCTGGGGTCCAACCTTAGTTTACAATGCCGGTTTGTTTGATCCATGTTATTGCAAAATATTTACTTGCAATGAAAAGAAAAATATGAAATTTAAAATTAAATATTGAAATATCCTAATGGAATGCTCCCTCTTTCCCCAAGATTTTTAAATAGTTGCAAGGTATCCTGAGTAAAAGTATTTTATTTATCTTAAATAATGATTTTGCTATAATGTGTAGAATTTAGCACAATACCTGAAAGGACCGTTGACAATAATAATAATAATAACAACAACAACAACAACAACCAGAGCTTACTCAGTGGTTACTATTGCCAGACTCTCCATTTTATACATGCTATTTCATTCAGACCTCGTAATAGTCCTGTGAGAATAGATACTATTGTTTAGAGTCCAGAAAATCTGGTTCCAGAGTCTGTACCCTGAACCACACTGCTACCCTGCCTCTATCAGAGACCTACAATTACGATGTCCCAGAGTAATCTTAATTCAGAATGGAATGTGAGTGATTGTTCTCTGGTACTGAAGTGTTCCTCCTGAAGCACCCTTAGGCAGGGCTGTTGTAGAGATAATGAGGAAGTGTGCTAGTGATCTCTGAAGTAATGAAGAAGCATGAAGCATATTGGTGATCTCTGGTTGCCAGTCCGTAGACCTCTACCTCAGAATCACTCAAGGAGCTAATTAAAACCCATAAGTTCCAAGGCCAAAACCCGGAGGTTCTTATTCAGTACGTTTGGAGTGGGAAAAAGTAACTTATATTTTTAATAAGCTCTCTAGATGATTTGATATTCAGTCTTGTTAGGAAACTCTGGACTTGGTAAACTTTTATTCCCACTATTATCTTCTAGGACAACATGAAGAATTTGGGGGTTGGTTCAAGGAATTCCTTCAGATGTTATGCTTTTAAGCACTTTTGAGATTGTTAGCATTGGCTCTTTTTGTCAGAAAATATAAGCGCTAGTAAATGCATGTCAGTTTGAATAATTATGGTCCCTGTTGCATAACATTCTTTAATTTACAAAGATCCATCACATACTTGATGAAATTTAACTAACCTCCATCAAGACATATTTATTGAGCATGTGCTAGTTATGAAGTATAGCAATAAAAAATATAGTCCCTGTGTTTGCAGGGCTCATAGGTGAGATGGGGTAGACTGCCTAGCAGTTCAGAGCAGCATATACTAGAGCTCGATGAGTAGCGTAACGACGAAGGCTACCAGGAGTCTGAGAAGAGCCATCCTGCCTCCAGGTATATGTTGGACCCACGTGGGAGGAACAGCTAGCCCTTGAGAGGAGGCTCAGGGAGGCTGCATGAAGAAGGAATTCTACACAGCAGTGACAGTGCCAGGACACCATGTGCTCCACAGTCCTCTCATGTGGAGGCTGTTCATTCCCCCAAACCTTCTGCATCTCAGAGCAGGGAAAATGAATCCATTTCTTCTGTTTCCTGTGTATTCTACCCTAACTGCCTTGATCCCGGAGGGGGCATCACCGTCCCCACAGGTGATCTACTTCACTCTTGAGCCTTTCAGTTCTTTGGCCTCTTCATCTTGGATGAGTATCTTCTTCACTCACTTCAGCCTCCCACTCCATTTCCCAAAGTCCACCTTCAGTTTTGCTGTTGGCCCAGACTATACTGCTCTCCTCCAGAATCAAGAAACTGTCTCTGTGCTCTCTGGCCCCCTTCCTGAACACCTTGTAATCAGTGATCCCTCTGCTTTTTCCCTGACCCCTGTCTCTTTACCTAAAACAGTCTCTTCCATTCTTAAATCCTGTTTATCCCTCAGGTCCTATTGCACATCCCACTTTCTCAAAAGGCTTCCCATGTTGGGTGCTCCTGTAGCATCCTGTACTTTCCCTTAGGTAGCATCTAGCATATTGTGTATGTATCAAGAGACAATGTCTATAGTACGGTAGGTTGTCACATAGTAGTAGGTGCTGAATAGATGAAAATGTATACCTCTAGTCTAAAATTGTGGTTCTAAACTCAGTGGTGAGTAAGGGTGTAGAGGAAAGGAATGACTGGATAAGAAATGCAGTGGTTTTAGAATAAAGTGGAGCTGTGTGGTGGGGGTACTTGTTTTGTTTTTGCTCATTGTTTTTCCTACAAAGAGAGCAGTCCTCCAGCTCAGACCCTTTAGCAGATGGCAATATCTCTGAGAATTAATAACATTACTTTGTTTTCATTGTGTTTTATGTGTAGTTACTTTTGTCCACAGATATGATACAGACTTTCCTTCTAAAATAAATGTATGTAAGTAAAATAGTGAGTTGATTTAAAGAAAAAGCATAAATAATAATAACTTAGTACATGGGTGTAGCAAAAAAAAAATTATGACAGTAGAAAGAATGAATGAAATTTGGAAAAAGCTGACTTGGTTAAAGCCATTCTTTTTCAGAGTTCTAGGGAAGACCTGAGCCCAAGTGCTTTGTTTCTTTTAGTGTCATTTCAGTGGGGTTGTGGGAAGAAAAATGGAAATAAGTGTGTATTCAGTTATTATGTATTACAAAGTCTGAAGTTCTTTGTTTCGCTCTAAATGGTCCATCCTTAAATTTGAAAGATAGATAGAAAATTATTGTCCTCATTCTACTTTCTTTTCAAGGGCTAATGAAAATTAAATGACATTTATAGTTTATTGTAATTCAGACATTGAGGAGTTTAATGGCAAAATACAATGATTCATTGCTTTTCATGTTATGTGATCAAGAAGCCTTCATATAAGTTTAAAGGGGAGTTAATATTATTTCCAAAACTAATTATTTTGGACCCCTAAGAGAAATAAAGCTAAGTGTTTCATCTCATAGTTTATAGAAATGAAAGTTGAAATTTTTCTTTGAGAATCAATGGCTTAAAAAGAGGAATCAAATTACTAGAAGATGATCATAATCACATAGACTCTTAGAACAAGATATCATTTTGTTTTTTA
Organism: Macroglossus sobrinus; assembly: GCA_004027375.1. NCBI lineage: Eukaryota > Metazoa > Chordata > Mammalia > Chiroptera > Pteropodidae > Macroglossus > Macroglossus sobrinus. The sequence goes on from PVKZ01002188.1 coordinate 177,457, forward strand.
TCAAGATATTTTACTTTTCTTATAAATTTGTCTGGTAATCTTTCCCTGTAGCTTTTATTTACATTTTTACCAACTAGACATTTAAGATGTCAATTTCTCCCTCCACTAATTTTATAGACTTTAAGCTAGAAATTTTGTATTCTAAAAACTGTTAAATGTACTTTATTTTGTCTCTTGATGTTGAAGAAACTATTGAAGGAAAATCATTCTGTTTAACATTCATGATCAAGAAGGAAGTTTATAGCCTCAGAAGTCAGTATATGTATATTTCTGTATAGGCAGTAGTATAGTTGTCTTTCTAATATTAAAAGAACTACCTCAACTGTCTCTGCATGACTTATATCTAATATAGCTATGTTCTTGAACTACTCAAATTTTGAGTTTCATGGTTATGATTATGATGTACCTGTCGATTTACATTAGTGATATAACAACAGATGGTAATGGTGTAGGTTGAAATAAAAGATTATTAAGCTAAATATTTTAGCCTCATTGGCTCCCTGTTGTGTAGAATTTATCAGAGTGAAATGGAATCGTAGAATTTCAGAACTAAAAGAGTCCTTAAAAATTGTCTAATGTAGTCTCCCTCATTTGACAGATGAGAAAACAAGTAAACAGCCAGTTAATAGCAAAGCTGGGATCAGAATCTAGGTCTGTCATTTCCCAGTTCATTGCCCTTTATTCCATCTCTGTATGAGATTTTTAGGTGGTGTTTTATTTCACTCCCTGATATTGGCACCAGTTATTCTAACCAATTTTACATCTCTTCATTTCTAGAACATAGAGTTTCAACCCATTATGAATCTTTGTTGGTTAAAATTTATATCTGGCTTTTTTTTTAGGTTGGTCTTCACTTGCATCTTTTAATCCTGAAGACTTCAAAACATACTTGGATCTACTACTTCTTTGGAAAACTTTAATACCAAGCAATAAATTACCCCCTGCACTTTTGTTATAGTATTGAAGCTTTTGAATTCTCCAAACTAAACAATATTCCATTTTCCATGAAGCCACATTGTTGTTTATTCACTTTAGTGATGAGTGTTATTTTGCTGGCTGCTTTTGCTTTGGAAGATGTAGGCTTCAACCAAATAGACACACTAGAAGCAAATCATAGTTCCTTCAATGTATCATTTCCCCCAAGCTTTGAACTCTCAGTAGGCTCCCCCTCAGGTGATGATGTCATCATAGCCAAAGAGGGAGCTAGTGTTTCAATCGAGTGTCTTCTCACAGTCGACCACTATGAAGATGTCCATTGGTACAACTCAAAAGGACAGCAACTGGATGACAGAGGCAGAGGTAACTATGCCAGGGCATAATGAATCAAGTTTATTCATTTCCTGTTACTTATCTCTTCCTGGTTTTGTGGCATATTCAAAAAGAAATCTCAAAGTTGAGGTGCCAGGATAAATAGTTAAAACTTTTAAAGGCCTAGAATATATTACCTATCAAAAAAAGCCAAACGATTATAATTAGTTAACCAGAAAAAGAAAAAATAAGGAATAGTAGTTCTAAATTTAAAAGGTGTTAATATGATGACAGTGAGCTATTTGCTCTCCTCTTAGTGAACTGGTTTCCTTTTTCATGGAAGGTGGACTACATCAGGACTACTGCATGCAGCTCTGCAAGCTATGCACTACGTAACTCCAGGGGCTCAATCTACCTAGACTATAATGTGAATAGTACAGTGTGGTGGCCCTGCGTGAATACAGCAAGAAGGATTTTAGCTAGACTTAAATAAATTTGTCATAAATTTTAAAATGTTTGCTTCGAAATTAGTTACTGAAAATGTTAGAGGAAATCCAGGGTATGTTTTTAAATGATTCTAGATTTGTTTATAAAACTTTTAAGTCTCTCAGAGAATTAGAATGGCACTGAGAAGGAGTTCTGAAAACCTTTCCAGCGCGGTTTTTTTTTTTCTATTCTATACCTTAATTTACTTGAAAATGGAGAGTTTCTCTTGTATTTTGGTCTCTCAGTCTTAAAAATTGCACAAACATCATAGAAATGTAACCAAGGTCTATTTTTTGACAGGTTTTTATTTGATTTTGCTGTTTGTGAACCTGTGACACATTTAAATCAAGATACTATTTACTGAACTATTGTGCCATTAGAGTTTTTAGAAGACTACTTGTGTTAAAGTACCTCAGAAAGAAATCACCAGGAAAAATCAACAAAATAAAGATTAAATTCTGGGATCTCACAAGCTGTACTTTCAGAGGAGCCCCCCCCCCCCGCTTTTTTTTTTTTTTTTGCTAGAAAGATAGTCTCATCTCTTGGAATAGAAAGGATATTTGGTTATTCATATTAGATTGGAAAACAAAAAAAGGAGACAGATGGTGTTTCCTTCTAAAATATATGCTAAATATTTTAACCTACAAATTGAGTAACTGGCCACCAAAGGATCGAAGAGTTTGAAGAGATTGAAGAGTTAGACAGTGTATTTTAAATTAACTTCTTAAGAATATAGACCTATTAAATCAGAATCTCTAGATTAGTACCCAGAATGTATATTTTGAACATGATTTGAGGCTTCACATTTAGATTCACTGGACTAAACTATTACCTCCATTGGGCTGTAGGATCCTGACCAAACACATCTGAGATTTGAATTATTCAATTGATGTGATCATAATGTAAACAAAGCTTAAGTTGAGACCAACGATTTGGAATGGCAATTTTATTTTCCTGTTTTGCTTTTACTTTGAAAACCACTGACATCTACTATTGATGCTTTCAGTGCAGTTCTGGAAAATTGTATTAAATTTTATGAATCTCAAGTGAGAGCAGTTTAAAGAGTATGTCAGTCTAGTATAAGGTTCATAAATCTTGAGCTATTATCAACAAGTGAGCTAGAGAGTTTAGATTGTGGTTGTAGCATAGTGGTTGATAAATGGAATCTATATAGTTCATCATACCTTGGATTTATAGGGAATCTTTTTCATAGATCCACGTTCATAGGACAGATGCTTATGGAATAATGACTATATTTATAGCTATGTATTTTCCTCCTCTTTATACATTGGTGAAGCAATGACTCCTAGGTATAACCGTAGAATTTAGATAAATTTTGATGATAAAAATGGGCAGAGTCCAGAGTGCTTACTGATTTATGTGCCATTAAAATAATCTAGAACCATAGAATCCCAGGGATAAAAGAGATCTTGAAGATTAGGCATTCAGGTGGTGCTTAGCAGTCAGCCATCCTCTTCTGAAACACTATCTCTAGGTATTGAGGACTCACACCTACCTATACCTTCAGTTAGCCCATTCATCCCATCTTTGAATGGTTGTCATAGTTAAAGCACAGAGTGTACTGAGAATTTACCATAAACATGAGAATTCTGCAAGCAGAGCCAGGATATTAAAGGATGTTGAATCAAGGTGGGTGGTCAGTATGCTCTGCTTTTTATACTCTTTTATATTTTTGTATAAGTGTTTCCTGAATGAAGATACCTTCATGTATGGAAAAGAAGTGGCATGTTTTAGGTTAAAAACAGAAGCCTAGGTATCTTAAAGGCAGTTTTATTCTCTTTACCAAGCTATTCATTTACCCAGACTCTGGAGACATATCTTTTGGCTTGTGCTTCAGTTACTCTTGCCAAAAGTCAAAATACCATCATCTATAAACCTTTTCTAAAAACACAAATTAACGTGTGCAAGGCATGTCAGATTAGCCAGTTAGTAATTAAGCAAATTAATTAAATTGGTAGAACTTTTTAAAAAAGAACTTTTGTCTCTTGTTATATAAGTTAATTATCAAAAAGTAAGCGTAGTTAAATTTAAAAAAAAAAAAAGAAAAGAAAACTATTACTTATAACCTATCACCCCAGAAATGGCCATTGTTTTACATATCCGTTTTATATTTTTATTTGTTTTATAGTCTTCTAATGTGTGAAAATGTGTAGGTAGAGATTGTGGTGTTGACACACATACAGACATACTCATTTATTGGCACTTTGCTTTATTGCACTCCACAAATGTTGCACTTCCCCCACCCCCCATAAATTAAAGGAAAGACCCTCCACCAGCAAAAAAGGTCATAACTTGTGTCATTGCGATATTCACTTTATTGAGGTGGTCTGGAACCAAGCCCACAATATCTCTGAGGTATGCCTGTGTATATATAATTTTTTTTTTTTAAGATTAGTCATTTAACATTATATAGACATACCTGAAAAGCTTGTTACATTTAGCAGTGAAGAGGTAGCTGTGATAATCATTACTGTCTGAAAGGAAGATCTTGATTCACTTCCTAAATTCCAGGCTGTTTAAATTCTGACTCTGAACATGGTAGTCGGCCCTTTCTTACATGATTGGAACAAATAGCAGAATCTAATGGATAAGTTGAGTTAAAGTACAGTCATGAAGAAGTGGAATATTGATACAGCAGTTGGCATATTTAGTATTAATATTCTTTATGCTGTAATTTTTTGTTTCTGTTGGGTTATCAGGTGGAAAATGGTTGGTTTCTGATAACTTCCTGAATATCACCAACGTAGCCTTTGATGACCGTGGGCTTTATACATGTTTCGTCACCTCTCCAACTCGTGCCTCCTACTCTGTCACCTTGCGTGTTATCTTCACCTCAGGAGACATGAGTGTCTACTACATGATTGTTTGCCTGATTGCTTTTACTATCACTCTCATCTTGAATGTCACGCGGCTGTGCATGATGAGCAGCCATCTTCGTAAGACTGAGAAGGCTATCAATGAATTCTTCAGAACTGAAGGGGCTGAGAAACTTCAGAAGGCCTTTGAAATTGCAAAACGCATCCCCATTATCACCTCGGCCAAAACTCTGGAGCTCGCCAAAGTCACACAATTTAAAACCATGGAATTTGCTCGTTACATTGAAGAACTGGCAAGAAGCGTCCCTCTTCCACCCCTTATTCTAAACTGCAGAGCCTTTGTTGAAGAGATGTTTGAGGCTGTGCGAATGGATGACCCTGATGACCTGGGAGAAAGAATTAAAGAAAGACCTGCCTTGAATGCTCAAGATGGCATCTATGTCATTAACCCAGAGATGGGGCGGAGTAATTCCCCAGGAGGAGATTCAGATGATGGTTCTCTGAATGAACAAGGCCAGGAAATAGCAGTTCAGGTTTCTGTCCACCTTCAGTCAGAGACCAAAAGTATTGGTACAGATTCTCAAGACAGCAGTCATTTCAGCACTCCTGACGATATGAGATCTATTGAGTCAAACTCGAGCTATAAAGATGGGGCATTTGAAAACTGCCAACTGTGAGATATCCCAGTACCTACTAAAACTGGTCTCAGAAAAGGAACATGTCATGTAAGAAATAACATTTTTCAAACGATGACTGGGATTTTCCCCTAAATATTAAGCACATCGGAATTATTGCCAAAATCTTTAAAAATGCAGCATTTTTTCCTATATGATATTTCTGTCATATTCCTTGAGCTTAATTAAATGATACATGTTAAGACTTCAGGGAACCTGGAGGATGAACGTAATGGGAACATGCCGCACTAAGAGTCCCACAGCTTCCCCTTCCAGTCATGGCTCTCCATGAGCTGGGGCTGACACTTATCCTGAGGCCCCAGTTTACCCAACAATGAGATGAGAGATTTGCATTAAATGATATCTAAAGTTGTTTCTAGCTCTATAACTTTTTACCTGTCACCTTTAAGCCACCAAGATCTTCAGCACATCACTAAGCCCTTCCTAAGACTTTTGGTTCCTTTTTTGTGGAAAGGACGAAGCTGAGACTTTATTCTGTGGTTCATATTTTTACACCAATGCCATAATGTTTAAAGATGTTTTTCAGACTTTTAGCCTTGTGGAGTATATAATTTTATGTGCTAGGTTGAATCTTTTCAGCGTAGTCCATGTCTATATTGTATCAGGAAGCTAACTGCTCATTAGTAAACTACTTTCCATGAGTACAGTAGTCCTTTGGGGGGATATATCATGTCTTTTTAACTTACTGAGGTGTCATTTACTTCACTGAGCTGGCAGTGATTTCTCAATTGATCTTCAAAAGTGAGCAGTTTGTTCCTAAGGAATAGTGTCTTCAATGCTTTTAGAATAAGAAACAATGTCAAATCATCTGTCTCTGGGAAATCATGGATTTTGACATTTCTATTAATAGACCTTCTCAAGCCTTCTCTTTTTAAAAGTACTGGACTCTATAAGAGGGTTCTGTGTTTGGAATTCCGTTCCTGAGGAAAACCCAGAGCTGGATTCCTCTTTAGACTTCTGTCAACTCTCTTGCCCTCTGTGGTCTTTTAAATATGGTGCTAAGGGTTGCATGCCTCCTTAAATTGTTTGTTTATATTTTAATGTTTGTTGTTGAAGTTTTTATTTTTGTGTACTTCAGATATAGACTTCTGAGCTAGGGCTGCTTTTTTGGCCTTTTTGAAAAGCACTAACCTGAAATAAGATTAGGTAATAGTGTGTAGTGTGTGTCACTATATGAAATATATTAAATAAAGATAGATATATAGATATATATACAAACCCATACATACAAATGATCTAGCCATAAGGAGGGAGAAAAATTATGGATGATGCCACCTGATTCAACTGTGTATAATAAACACGTAAGACTGTATTTCTAACCTGGCTGAGATCTGATATAATGGAATTGTAAATACTCTTCAGAATAATTTCTTCAGCTACAGGAAGCTTGGTGTCATATAATTTTCAGAACTTGGCAGTGGAGCTCCATTTGGTACTTCACATTTCTTCATTTGGCTTCTGATTATTGAAGCATTACTTGAACTAGCGGGTCCTGAGGGAAATGTTCAGAGGAGGTTTTATCAGGATTTTAATTTAAGGTTTCAAATGAAGGAAGGTAGGAAATTCAAAGTGTGACCAAATAGAACTCTTGCTTCTCTTTGTCCAGGTTTATCAGAAATAATATCTCTGCTCTGGATAACATGAATGAATCAATGTGCAGTTTTATCAGATGGCATTAGAGATAAAAATGATAATGCTGCCTTTTCTGTCTCTCAGGCTGTTTCCATGGAAACCCCCAGAGCCAAATAAAAGCTACCAATCATTTAGCCAAAGCTTGCCTTGGCTCATAGACCTCTATTTCTTTAAGGAAAACTGTTTTCATACATTCGGTTATGAGAGCAAGGGCTCTTAAACATACCCTAGATTATAGAACACTTTTTCCCTTCTCAGCATGTTTTTCTTGAAAAATTAAAACTTCTTTAAATCCCTTGTCTGAGCTCTGTCCCCTGAACATTCCGCATATCTTCAGATAGTACCTGTAACCCTGTCCCAGTATAGCATCTCTGGGGTCATTTCTTAGAGTGTAGTTCGTCACATTAAAGAGAATGGATTTATCCCAACATGTTCTCATAATGGACATGAGTGTTTAAAACCCTAAGGTAGACATATTTAATAATCAAAGTCATGGGAATCAGGACTTTGGGAAAATGTAGGAAATATTGAAAACAACTATTAACGTTTACATAATACTATATAATAAGTATAGAGTAGGCTACTCACGTATATTCTGGATGAATTATTTTCGAAGCATAATGGTGACTTAATTTGGTGGCCAGAGTAACTGGATTATTTTGAATATTCCAGATTATGGTGCCATCAATAAGGAATTAAAGTAGGCAAAATTTAATCAGAGTTGGTATTAACTTTCTAAAGCTAGTTTTCAAGAGGAAGAAAAATCATACCTGCTAATATTTTCTGTAATCACATACTCTTCATATATAATTAATAGTATCTTGTTATCTTTTTGTAAAATCTACCCTTTTGAGCTTAAACTACAATCTAAAAGTCTTGATAATAACTGTGGTGTAATTATCATTTTGTGTTATTAGATTTTATAGTTAGTGAAAATGCCTTTACTGAACAAGATGTATTTGAAGTAGTTATCTCATTTATAAATTTTGCCTTGTATTTAATGACCCTTATTGTCTTTATGAAATAGTGGCTTTGTGAAATAAATTTACCAAAAATTAACATTTTTATAGATTTTTTACCAGCTGAAACAAGACAGACAGGCATTTTTTGAGCTGGTACCCAACTTGAGTTTATAGGTGGTTTGATAAATCTATTCTCTAAGCTGCATCTGTTGTGATAGTTTAATTCTTGAGTCAGGTCCAGTGAACATTTGTATTTCCTGCCAACTACATACATACATACATATACACACACATACACATATATACATATATAGACACATACATACATATATACTCTTAGGAGTCACTGACCTGGGATGGTTGTGAGAAGGCTCCTAGCTTCTTTGCCTCTCTTAACACTTATTTTAAATTCAAAGCACATTGCTTTTCTTTCACTCCTCCAGCCTCAGTGAAGCCCTTGGTATAGTCCTCTCCACACCTTGCATGTAGTCTCACGCTAGATCAGACTTTGTCTCCTGTGTCCCAGAGTGGCATGAAAGCACGGCATGCTTGTTTTCCAGAGTCCAGCCAATCATGGGTGCTAGCCTTATCCCTACATACCAGCAGTTCTAACACAAGTATATCACATTTCTTGAGTCACCAGTGAGAGAGCACAATCTTTTCTCATCTAGGCCAGTAATGTTCTCAATGCATTTCATAAAAGTAAATGAATATTATTATTTGCTTTGGTTCAGATGATGTTTAAATGGTCACCATTTTAATGAATACGTGCATTGTAATTTTGTCCTTTTTTAAAAAAGTCATCCTTGAATGTAATATATTAAATGTTCAATGGAGTATATTTCATTTGCCTGCAATCTTCTATAGTGTGTATATTCATTTTTGTGTGTGATGGTATTTGATGTTAATGTTTTTAAGTAGGAGTAAATTTGGATCTATCTTGGATACTACCATGCTACCCATTTCAATTTTGCAAATATTTACTAAGCTTTTATGTTTTCAGTACTGTTGGCCTTACATGGGTATCCTGCCCACAGTTACCATGAGGATAGAGTAACTGGGCCATCCTCACTGGTCCCAAATGCATCTGTTTCCCACTTCTGAAGAAAGGCATTCCTAGCAAAGGCAAGAGCTTGAGCAAAGGCCTGCAGATAAGAGGGTTTAGCACATGTTTTGAAGAATGTACGAATAGCGTGTAAAGTTTGCAATGAGATTTGGCAGGTGGGAAGGCTATCTCTGGTAGAAACAAGCAACTTCTGTCACATGGGAGTGAAGGGTGCTGATGGAAAAGCACAGGATCTCAGAAGACCGGCAAAGAGAACAGGTGGAGGTGCGGCTCACTGCTTCAATGCCACAGACTCAATGAAGACCTAGCCTCTGCTTCCCTATGGCAAAAAAAATCACTAGACTTGGAGTTCTGGTTCTACCACTAGCCATGTAATCATGGGACTTGGCCTCTCTGGACTTCGTTAAAACGGAGTTGATAGCACCTATTTCACAAAATTAACATGAGGATTAAATATAGCTTTGCTCCAGGAGTCTCTGAGAGGAGGATTCATGTGCAGGAAGTCTATGGGGAAGGCGATCCCAGGAAGGCAGGGGAGTGGGGAAGTGAGACGGAAAAAAGAAAAGCCGATACAGCTGCACTAATGAGTGGGTCACTGCTTTGGGCAACTGGTGTTCATTCCTACTGGAAACCTCAGGGATCTCTGCCTGCCTGTGTATGTAGTTCATTCCTCAAAGTCGTCCCATTTGAAGGCCAAGGAGCTGGGATAGTCATGTACCAATTCCTATTTGTCATTGAAGGCTGCTCCCAAGATCACTAACTCTGGTACTTCCAACCTGCCATATATGGGCTATAACTACCTGTAACCTTCAGGTACAGAGTCACAGGAGCTTTTGTGGGAAGCCTGTGGGGAATATAGGAATAGTGAGTGTGAAAGGGTTATGGGCAGAGCACTGACAGCACCTGCTACACAAAACAACTCCTTCACCTCCAGCATCTTGTCTGTATTCCAGGCAAGAAGGGTAGAAGGTCAAAGGACAAAAGACACATAGCAGATGAGTCTATACCTTTTTATCAAGAAGACCATAGCTTTCCCAAAGCCTCACCCAGCTACCGCTGCCCAGCTGCTAGAACTGAGTTACATGGCTACCCGCTGTAGCTGTAAGAAAGCCTGGGGAGATGAGTATGTGTATTTTTAACTGGGCACATTGCCCCAAAAGATTCTATTAAGAAAAGAGGAAAGAATGGAAATTGTAAACAACTAGTAATATGTGACAAGGTCATCTTCACATAAATGACAGGAGCAAAATGTGCTTCTGTAGTAGATAAAAATTGCAAACCATTTTCCTCAAAGGAAGAATCTGAAGAGAGAAATCTTAGGCTAAATCTTCAAGTCGTCACTTATACTGTCTCCAATACATGTGTCTCAAACATCAGACAGGTTATGAGACTCTCCTGGGGCATAATTGGCTTGTCGTAGCCTATTTATTCTTTAATGTGTTTACTGACCCCTTGCTAAGAACAAGCAATGGCAGAGTTTTTAGAGGAGAACAAGGCTGGCCTGTTGGAGAATTAGGAGAAATAAGCCTGTGGCTGGCGAAGGAAGATAGTCAGAAGCAGGCGGGGCCAGAAGTACAGTTAAAAGATTTCAAAACTATTTTTGGCTGGCCCCAGAAATTTGTTTCTTAGAAGAAATACTGGGAGTGTGTAATCTTGAAGAGGAGATTTACATATTAAGGGAAGAAGTTTGATCATTCAGATAATGCTATTTATTTTCTCCTGCAGAAAAAAAAAAAATGTGCTAAGTTTCTTTAAGGAATTAAACTCCTTCAGAGCTCCTTAAATTCCAATTATGTTCTTGAGTTTTTATGTTTTTGCTGGAACCTATTGATTAGGAAATATATATGTAAATATACATATGTCGCTCCATCTGCCTAGAAGATCGGTGGCTGCTGGCAGAGTGCTTATTCATACTTTCTGACAGTTGGGAACACTGCTTTGCCTCCTGCTCAGCTGTGCAAAAGAGAGGACTCAAATGTCCTAAGTGATGATAAATTAATCTTCACGGGACCTCCTTCCCATAGAAGAGCCACCCTCTGGGAAATTTTTCCTAAGCAGAAGGGGAGTTTATCAGGAGTAACTCCCTTTTGGGAGATAGCTTTGCTATGTGAATATCCTTGCTCTTTCAGAAACGTTTGGAAAACAGTTGGACCATGTTGGAGGCTATTCCACTTAAGCCTTTTGGCCTCCTTGAATACCTGAGGCCACACCTACTCATTCAATGAATGTCTCAACAAATGTTTGTTGCACACCAACTAGGGATACTACCATAAACAAAATCAGAGGTAGCCTCTGCTCTATGGGAATTTACAGCCTCTGGGAATACAGATCCTATTCAAATAGTCGGACATGTTTAGGTGAAAATGGAGAAGTGTGCTAGAAAATAATTTCATGAAAGTCTGGAACAACGGAACATGATCAGGTCAGAGAAGAATTTCCTGAAGAGATGACACGAAGCAACAGGCATTGTTCGAGGGCTTATGTTCCTCTCCCTGAGCCCAAACTGTGGAGTTAAGTCATAGACCAGTTAAAAAGATGTTCTTACAATAAACCATCTGAAAGAAACAATGTGTCATCAATTGCTAAAATGGATGAGCACTATAAACAGAAGGACTAAAGATTAAAAATGAGCGGTAGCAGAAGGTGTGCAATACGTTGTAGATGGGCTGAGATTTCAGCTAGATACAAAAGGAAGAGTAAACCATGGATGGAGAAGGAAAGGTGCTAATATGATTATGGAACTCAGAAATCTTCAATAGTGTCCTATTATCTAAGCAGAAAAAAAAAAAAATCCAATTTCTTGACCCACCATGATCAGCTCCCAACTTATCTTCCCAAGTTTGTCTTTTGAGAATCCCCTCCACATTCTTGGAAGTGCATTCACATATTCTACTTTTTATACTGTTGCCCTTTTCTTACCTGTTTGTGAGCAACTTGAGAGTTGCCCATCTTTATAGCCTCTTATTTTTTAGGGTAACTCCTTTCATATAGAAGAGACAGCAAATGTTTAATGGAATAGGAGGGATGAAATTGTCGAGCTATGATACATGACCATGACTATAGGTCAGTGTGAGACTTAGGGATGAGGCATTGGCTGCCCCTTCTCCACCAGCACTCTTCCTTGGTGACATCACCTACTTTCAAAGTTTTAAATATGATCTTTAATTGGAGACTCCCAAGTGGATATTTCCAACTCCAAATGCTCTCTTTCAGACTTGTAGATCCAACACCTCCCTGCTTAGCATCTCTGTTTGGCCAGGCATCTCTAAAAGGCATCTCAAAATTAATATGTCCAAAACAGAAGTTTTGATTCCCTACCCTGATAACAAAAAGATACATCAGTGTCTACCCCCATCACCTTTACTCAGTAAATGACAATACCGTCTACTCATTTGTTCAAGCCAAAAACTTGTCATCCTTGATTTATTTGCCTTGCTCTCCATGTTCAAAAGGTCAGCAAGTCCTAGCGTCTCGTTTCAGGAAACAAATCTAATTCATCCATTACTCTCTACTTCCAATGACACCATCCTAGTCCAGGACAACATCATCTTTTGCCTACACTATGGCTCCCCTGAGCTCCTTGCTTTCACTCTTGTCCACACTGCAACAAGAATGAACTTTCAAAAGCATAAATTACATTATGTCATCTCTGCTTACATTCTCCAGTGCTTCCCATCACTAGAAGAAAATTCTAAAAGAAAATCTACACTCCTTACCATGGCCTACAAGACCTGGTATGAACTGGCTCCTTTCTGTGTGACAGATCTCATCACCTAGCTCTCTCCACCTCACTCATGACATCCAGCCACCCTGACATAACTTCCTCAAACACACCAAGCTTGTTCCCACCTCAAAACATTTCATTTTGTTGTCCCCGTGCCTAGAAGGATTTTCCCCCAAAGTTCAACATTTCAGAGAGGCTTCCCTAACTATACAATCTTAGGTATAAGATTGAAGTTAGAGTCAGGGTTAAATAACTTTCTTAAAATAACTTTTATTTTTATCATAATGTTTGTCACTATTTCTTTTAGTCCATTTGGGCTGTTATAACAGAATACTGTAAACTGGGTGGATTAAACAGTAGAAATTTATTTCTCACAGTTCTGGAGACTGGGAAGTCCAATATCAAGGTGCCAGCAAATTTGATATCTGGTGAGAGAACCTACTTTCTCCTTCACAGATGGCTGTTTTCTCACTGTGTCTCCTCATGGTAGAAAGGAGTGAGAGACCTCTCTCTTTTTATAGGAGTACAAATTCCATTTATGAGGTCTCCACCGTTCTGACCTAATTACCTCCCAAAGGCCCACTCTTGATACCATCATGTTGGGGATTAGGTTTCAACATATGAATTTTGGGGGACAAAAACAGTCTATAGCACTATTTGAGATTAATTATTTATTTGTTTACTTGTTTATTATCTATATCCTCCATGTAGAACATCAGATACATGAGAACAGGGACCTCATCTGTCTTATTTCCTATTGTACTCCCAGCAACAAAAACAGAGCTTGGCACCAATTTGGCAATCATTAAATATTTGTTGCATCATTGATATAGATGGATGGGTGAATACTGATGAATTGTATGAACTTAAAGAAATCATTTAACATCTTTGCCTCAATTTACCTCCTTCCCTGATATAATACACTACTTGTCTCTTGGAACACAAGGAGGCAGTTAAGATAAATGAGAAGGCTGAAGGAAGGCCTTACCACTTACGAGAAAAATATTGGAGTGTATGGGCAAGGAGTCATTTGAAAGTGGCAATGACAGGCTAATGGAGAAAGAAATTCATTTGTTTTATTACCTGTGAACCTCCTGGGGATTGAGTAAGATGGTAGAAAAATAAAATGTACCCATTTGTAGTATAAAAATTCATAAATACAGCTTACTTTAATTCAAAGTAGAGTAACACTGTCTGACATCAATAGGTATTTTGCAGAGTGTTTTTTTTTTTCACATAGTTACTGTTCCCATTGTAAGATTTTTTTTAGTTTGACCGTTTTTAGTTTTTAAATGATTTTCAGTGCCACTTTCTCTGGCAGCACAGAGCCTTTTGTTAGTAACTTGGGGACATCATTATAGGCTTCCATTACTGTATTTGGATATAAAACAGTGATAAACTTTGAAATCACAGATGTAAAGAACAATTGTGTTTTCTGAGATCTCTTATGTGTATTGCATAGGTTTTTCTCTCTTCTCTCATTTATTTGATCAACAAGTAGGACACCTGGCACCTGCAGGCTGGCTACTGAGGACTGCACCCAGACTGATAAACAAACAATGCTGTCCCTGCCCTCTTGGAACCCACGATGTGTGGGGGAAGATTACAGTGCTCAAGTAAGTACAAGCATGACAAGAATCTGAAAGGCCTGTCTTAGGGCTGGGGAAGGCCTCCCCCAAAGAAGTGGCCTTTAAGCTGATTTCTACAAAGGAGTTGCTCAGGGGAAAATGTTCCAGCAGAGGGAAAAGCATGTGCAGAGGTTGTGAGAGCCAGGGTTCATTAGAGTAGAGAGCAAAAAACCAGCATGACTCCTGATGATGCTTCAGGGTCCCTGGGGCCAGATTGCAGACCCCTCCTCCCATATGCCCAGGTTAGGAATTTGAGTCTTCATTCTAAAAACAAATTAAATGCTTTTAATGAGAGGAGTAACATGATGAGCGTTACATGTCAAAATATGTGTTAGAAGAAAATTAAGCACTAAACCTGTGCTTTCACACATATTTTTTCTTTAGAAGAAGTTAAAATAAGTGATATCACAGTAATCCATCTTCCACAAACTAGAATTGGCAGGCAGTACTCAGGCATGAGGGTAGTGCAAAAACTGAGAAGTGAATATTCAGGTTTGGGAGGTGAGGATTTCAGAAAGAAACCTAATTATTGCAGGTCTATTACAAAATTGTCCACATAAGAGCCCATTTTAATTCAATTCAATATTGTCTGAAATACTTGCTCTATACCCAAAGCCTAAGGAGAAGTGTGTTAGGGTAGATGAACTTGCACTGGAAGTAAATGTCTGAGTTCCAAGCACACCTTGGCCACTACCTATACCCTGGCCTTAGGCAAGCCTCTTCCCCCATGGATCTCAGTTTCTTCTCCACCAGAGTAAGATGATGGCTCTGGAATACTGAGATGCACATAGCTTAGCAGGCAAGAGGCTCAAGGTGTGGGGGCTTGGACAGATTACTTAACTACTTTGAACACCAGTTAACCTTTTTTGTGAAAACAGTACTCACAAGGTAGTTGTGAAGGCTAAATTGCCCGTCACTGAGGAAGCAGTCAGTAAATATTAAAATCATTCTGTAATTTTATAGCTTAATACCTATGGATCACATATTAGCCCATTAAAGCAGGAGCAAGAATTTGGAAATGAATGTTTCCTTTAGGAAAAAAGAGGCCCCTTATTAATTAAGAACTCATGCCACATATTATATTTTTCTGTATCCTTTTGAGACTTAGTAACATCTTGCACCATCCATCTGTCCAACTTTTGTGTTCTGGAATATCTTCCCTCTAACAGCTTGGCCAAACTCCGTTTTAAATGTGTTCAGTGCTGCTATCCCTGGTCTATCTATTCTTAGTGTGTTATTAACCTGACTTTGCACGAATCAGTTTAAATTCCTCTAAGAGCAAAGGTTTTCTTAATTTCTGAGCATCAGTGCAGAAATAAGCTTGCGTGGTTTCTTTGTGTGGTCTCTTTGCAGACCCCAAGGGTGTTAATAACAAGTCACATAACCTCTACTTTTCTTATTTTTAAATAACTGGGTTTTAGACAATAAGCTTAATACATGCATACTGTTTAAAAATATGAACGGTATAGAAGGTTTTTAGGTTAAAAAAATCTTTGCTTTCCACTCCTTGCTCCCTAGTTATACTTCCTATATAGTGGCAGTATTTTATACATTCTTCCAGAAATGTTTTTCCTCCCTCCCTTCCTTTCTATATATATTCTACATAATTGTCTTTATTTTATGCAAGTAAGGTTATAACATCCTTTCCCACCTTCCTTTATATATGTATTTTATATCATATTTATTTTACACAAATGGGACTGTGTTGTTCAGATTCTGTACCTTGAACATTTTTCCATAGTAATACCTATAGATCTGCCTCAATCATTTCAGTGACTTTCTGGAATTCCATTTATGGGACATACCCTTTAACCACCCATGTTGGCAGGCATTTTAGATATTTCCAATCTTTTGCTCTTACATACATTTCTGTAACAAATATCTCTGGACATATGTGTTTGCACACTCAAGAGACTTTATCTGTAAGATAAGTTCTTAGAAGTTTTGAAACCGAGAATAACATCCTCCTATATGTTCACTAAGCCTGTTACTACTACTGTCAGACCTCCAAAAAGGGCTCCTTCCAAGGCAAGCAGCTGCCTTATTGAACATCATAGGTGCAATCAATACCTTGAAAGTTATCATTAATCTTTATTGTGAAGATAGGTGATAACATAACAAAATGCTTAACAAATATCTGATACACCATAGTTACCCGATGAATGGTGGCCTGTTAGTCATATTGCTTTTATCCTTGTGATTAATAGTCAAGAATTTATCTCCAAGGCCTGAGGCTAAATATAACCTGCGAGAATGGGTTGGTATAATATCAGTAAATTTTAGGTAGCACTATTTTTAGGATATTCAGCCATTTATTTAAGAGGAATGTCCAATGAAACAGGAAAGTCTTTTTTAGGTGGTAAAGGAAAACCTACAAAGCATTGTGCTTCGATATCAGAAATTTCCTCTGGCTAGGTCTCCAAGAAGCCTTGACATTTTAAACAACAAAAATCAATCATAGCTGATAGGTTTTTGTCTGAGCATTTGGAGAAAAGTAATTACCAGTTTAAACAACATAGTGTGGGTTTTAATCTTAACTAGCCATGAGAACATAATTTGAAAAAAACCCTGAGATGGAAATCAGGCATTTGGGTTCCACTCATTTATTTCACAAATGTTTATTTAACACCCGCTAGGTACCAGGCAGGGTTCCAGGTTATGTGAGCCAAACTGATATAACACCTGCTATCAAAAAGCCATGTGACCTTGAATAAGCCCTTTGCCCTTCTTGAACTTGACCTTCTATGTCTTTACCTGGCCAAAATACATTATCTCTAAGGATCTTCCCAGATGTATCATTCTGTGCCTCTCCTTAATGCATTCTTAATGGTGATCTCAGTGCAGTGCAGCACTAATTGATGTGTGTGACACATGGGGGTACCACAAAACCCTTTACAGGTGTATTGCCAAGTTCTGACCAGTGAGTACTGTATTAGTTTCCTCGAGCTGCCATAACAAATTACCACAAATGTGCTGTTTTAAGACAACAGGAGTTTATTCCCTCACAGTTCTAGAAGCTATACGTCTGAAATCAAGGTGTTGTCAGGGTTATACTCTCTATCTCTGAAGGCTTTGCAGAAGGAGCCTTCCTTGCTTCTTCCAGGCTTCTGATGTTGCCAGCAAGCCTTGGCATTCCTGGTCTTATAGCTGTATCACTCCAGTCTCTGACTTCATGGTCATATATCCTTCTCCCTGAGGAGAAGGTCATATGTCTGTCTCCCTATGTCTGTTTTCTTATAAGAAGCTGTAACCTTAATTCAGTGTGCTTCATCTATAAATTTGCTGTTACACCTGCAAAGACCCTTTTCCAAATAAGGTCACATTTTAAGGTTCTGGGTGTATGTGAAGTTTGGGGGGATACCATTCAGATATTATTTCCTTTTTCTTCTACCAAGAATTTGGACTATTATAGCAGTGACTACACTAAGCTGGAGATGTCATGCATCCTGGAACAGAGAAAAGAGCTCTGTAAGGAATAAGTAGGGAGCCATTTCATCCCTTCTAGCTGAGCACCAAAAATACAAGAATTTAAAAGGGTACTCCACACCCTATGGCTAGGCTTTGCAGATCAGGGGTCAAGGGCTCTAACTCTGGAGGTGATTCTGGGGTGAAACCTCTGCTCTATTTTATTGGCTGTGTGTCTTTGGGAACATTAGTTCATTTCTCAGAGTTCAGGCTCCTCTGTCTATAAATTGGGAATAATAATAGAACCTCATCATAGGATTGTAGCAAGGAGGAAATATTTGAGGAAAATAATTCTTATGCGACATAAAGCACAGTGCCAGGAGCGTAAAAAATATGCTTAATGAATGTTCTTGTTATTAAAATAACAAGTCCTGGAAGATCTTTCTCAACAAAGAGAAACATGTTCTTTCTCTCATATTAAAAAAGAAAAAGGGACCTTGTTGACCCTATTTACTCCATCACCCTCCCTTTATAGCAAAATTTTGCAAAAGAATTGTTTGCCCTCTGTGTCTCCACTTTCTCTCCAATTTTACAAACAGGGCTTTACCCTGCTCCCAGTCCCTCCACTACCATTAGTCTCAGTCACTGTGGCTTCCTGCGACCTCAAAGCTGCTAAATCTAGTGGTCATTTCTCAGTTCTCATCTTACTTGGCCTGTCAGCAGCTTCTCACAGTTGACCATTTCTTCCTTCTTAAAATACTTGTTCACTTAGGTTTCTGGGACATCACTGGCACTTGGTTCGCTTCCTACTTTCTTCTTGCATCGGTGTGCTCCTAGGGCTATCTCCGACTTCTTTTTTTTTTTTTTTTTTTTAATATATACTCCTTAAGTGATCTTGTTTAGCCTTATTGCTTTCAACACCACCTGTCATGGCTTACAGACTTAGATGTCCACCCTAGTCATCTCCCCAGACCCTCGTCAGCATCTCCATTTGGATCTCAAATAGATATCAAACTTACCATGTTCAAAATCAGACTCCTGATTCCCCTCCCTGGAGAACTTGTTCCTCTCACCATCTTCCTGATAATAGTGAATGGAGTCCGCATCCTTCCATCAACTCAGATAAAAACCAGGGAGTCATTCTGAGTTTTCACTTTCTCTTACACACATGCATTGCATCCATGAAAAGATCTTCATGGTTCCACCTTTGCAATCTATCCGGAATCTGACCCTTCTCACCACCTCCACTGCCACTCCGGTCTTAGCTACCATTTATTCCTTGATTTACAGCAGTACCTTCCCAACTGTGCTCCTGAAGAGTTTCAAAAATTCCAATGCCCATATCTCAGATGAATTAAATGGGAATTTCTGGGAAGTAGGGCCAGGGCACAAGTGTTTTTTTAAAAAAAATTCAGGTCATTTTATTGTACTGCCCCAAAGCTTCCAATGGCTTCTCATCTCATAATAAAAGTCAGAGTCCCAACAGTGGCCCATGAGGTCATGCAACAGTGATTCTCAGAATGCAGCAGCATCAGACTCACCAAGAGGGCTTGTTAAAACACGGACTGCTGGAACCCATCCCCAGAGTTTCTGACGCAGTAGGTCGGGGGATGGGCGCAATAATCTGCTTTTCTAACAAGTTCCCAGATGACGATGCTGCCATCGAGGCCCATGCCTTACGTGACCTGGCCGCTCAGCCTCTCAGATAGCATGTCCTGTTGCTCTTCCCTCACTAATTCTGTCCCAGCCAAACTGGCCTCCTCGTTGTTCCTAAAGTAGGCCAGGTGCTCTCTCACTTCAAGACCTTTGATCTTTGCTGTTTCTTCTACCTGTATATCCCTCACCATGTTTCTCAAGTCCCTTTTAGGTGTCATCTTATCAGTGAGGCTTTTCTGACCACCTTTTTGAAAAGTGTTACCCTGTTCTCATTTCTATCCCTCTTTTCTGCTTTATTTTTCCATAGTTCTACTGAACATGGACATATATGTACACATATATGTGTGTGTATTCTCTCTTCCCTCACACATGCTAAAGTGTTAACTTTAAGCATGAAAGGACCTTGATTTCTTACAGATATGTCCACAGCGTTGAAAACCATGGCTGGCACACTGCAAGGCTCAGTAAATATAAAGGGAAAGAATGAAGAAAACCTGGCAAGAGTGCCTGTAGCTCTATTGGTGGCCACAAGAGGCCACTGTTGTGTCACAGAATGGACAGGATGGATTGAAATTGCTCTTCCTGTCATAGCCAACACTTTTAATATAGAGTCCTGGGTGTGGCTCAACTGCTGGGCAACTGGCTGGCCAAACAGGCCCAGATGGGACATGGAAAAGTTATTGTCCCATCCAAAACCAAGCCAAACTGCTCCCGGAGCTGTTCCTGGAGATAGCTGCAGCCCATATCCAGTAAAACTGTCGAAGAACACATCAGGGTAAAAGCATTTCAGCGAGTCTCCAGCGGGTTTTGGTGAATACCAAATCCTGGAGAAAGGTTGAGGGGAAGGAGTGAACCTGGCCTGGCCCAGGTAGACACAGCCCAAGGTCAAAATTAGATTGAGTGGAGTAGTCACTCCAAGTTTAAGTCCAGAAACCAAATTTCCAAAATTCCAGAGAGGATGGATGAGGAGCCTAGCTTGAATACATCCCTTCCTGCAACTGGGATATTCCAGGATCCATGCTTTACTTTTTTCTTATTAATATAGTCATCTGTTTATCTACATGTACATACATAAATACATACATACATACATATATACATATACCTAAAGGCTCCAATAGAACCCATTTTTATTCTTTATGACACAGTAGATAAAAGCTCTGGACTTAAGAATTAAACAAAACAAAAGGCTTTTATCCCACCTCCAGCTGTGTTGACTTGTCTTACCTGAAGGAAGTGGTCAGCGCATCTGTGCTCCCTAGCTCATGGATTAGTTGTGCCGATCAGAAGATGAAATACTGTGAAAGCTCCTTGTGAACCATCCAAATATCATATTGGTTTTCCTGATGATGGTGGGAATGACTACTTAGCCTTCACAAATGACACTTGAAACCAGCAGGGATTTATCAGAAGACCCCACACAGCTATGGAATTCAGGGGAGCCACAGGTTTATTTGCATGGCTTTGCATATAATTTAAGAATAATATTAATAATGGCTAAAAGTATGGAGCCCTTGCTATGTGCTCATAAACCCATTACATACTTAATTTCATTTAATCTTCAAAACAAATCTATAAGATAAGGGCTACTCTAATCTTTTATTGTATAGATGAGGAAGCTAAAGCTCAGAGAGATTAAGTAACTTACCTCAAGTGATGGGCTAATAAGTTAAATTTGGATTCAATCAGTCTTTTCCAACCAGAGCCTGTTGAGTGAGTTAGAGGGACAATGAAATCTGGCTCCTTTGTAAAATGGTAGCACGATGTGGTGGACCAGCCTTGGGCCTTCGGGTCAGACAGATGTGCTGTGTGTACTAGATTTGCTACTTCTGATTTATATAAACTTGTGCAAGTGGTTTATCTTCTCTAAGCTGTTTCACCTCTATAAACTGAAGATAATATTTTCCTTGAAAGTTGTTCTAAGCGTTAAATGAGATAACACATAAAGCACCCAGCCAGTTCTTGCCAGAGTAGATATCCATTAAATATCAGTCCACCCCTGACTTCTTATTAAAGGAAAAAAAAACACAAAGCACTGAGAAACTAAATGTCTTAGCTGACTTTATCCAGCATGTTCCTTTAGACTTTGTGGCCAGTCCTCAGGCCATCTCCAAATAAGATGTTATCTTTGCTGCAGTTGGCAGCCAAGGATCTTGACTTTTCTCTGTTCTCCCTTAGCCAATTCCCAATTCCCCCAAAATGGGACCCCTGGAGGTAGGGCTTACCAGAAGCCTTTGCCCTGCCACCTTTTCCTTTTGCTGGTCCTTCTTTCCTACCCCTTCTCTATAGGTCAAAAAGAAGAAATGGGACACGGAGAGGTTAGAAATTCTCTAAGGCAAGGAGAAGGGATGTTATGGGAGGGAGAGATCGGTGGCTCAGATCACGTCCAGACGCCAGTCAAGAGCCTCTCAGCTCTAAGCCACCCACTTAGGCACAGCACGATTCACTTAGCAACACAGTCTAGAATCACCTTTGGTATTAGAGCTGAAAAAGACCTTATAGATTATTTCATTTTCATCCAGGCTTCATGCTTGGTAGATAAGTCATCGCATGACTGGAGTCGCACATTAGCAGAGCTGCCCCAGCACCCCGGGGTCCTGGTTCCCCAGCCTCTTTGCCTTGTGCTGCTTTGACTCCTGTGATCTCACCAGTCTTGGTTGGGTCGCTTCCCTAGAGTTTGGCAAGAGTTTGGCATGGTCACAGTGCAGTGGTGGACTTCACCCTCCTGGTGCCATCTTCTCCCCTGCATTCTTGCTCTGCTAGGTTCCACTTAGGCCCCCAAACCTTTTTTTTCTGCTTCCTGACTGCACAGGACCCCACACTAAGGTAGCCTCCATGGACAAAGTCCAATGTCCTGAAGCTTCCCCTTTGACCATTTCTCTATCACAATCTTTCCTACATCTCAGCAAACTGCGAAATTCAAAAGTAAATCTGAGATGTAACAGACTTCAAGTTTATGACTAATAATGAACTCAAATGGTTCTATATGGTTGTTTATTAAAACAACATCCTGTACCTGGTCTCCTAGAGGAATGAAATCTTTACCCAGAGGGATAAGGTCCTTATGGTAGAATTCCAGGAACTCTGGTGCAGAGTATTCTCCCCAGCGTACTTCCTACTGTCCAGTGTGGACAGCTACCCGCATTGCCCCCAGGTGACACTAGCCTTGCATTTAGAGATATGTGCGGTTTTAAGCAAGAACCTGATAATGGCCTAGTGTCTTTTCAGGATCTAGGATATTTGTTTGTCTTCTTATCATACCAAATCTACAGCCATTTGTCTTCCTTTCCTTGGTGGAACACTCTTTTAATCCATCTCCCCTTTCACCCAGCGCCTGTAGTCAGAGGGTGAAGAAAAGTGGGGGGTTGATGAGGAAGGGTGCCAGCTGCTCTTTGACTACTTCTTATAGCAACTCCAGAGGCAATTAAATTTATCCCTTCCTAAAAATCACAAGCACCAAATCCCAAATGCCTCATTTCCACAGCACTTTACCTTTTTCCTAAGATGCTTCCTAAAATCAGTATGACTATTCATTGTTATAATAAAAATGGTGGTGCTGCCAGCTACAGTAGATTTCTCTTCCATGTCATCATGATTCACAGTGGTCCTGAAGACTGGGGAGAACCCAGTGGTCAAGAGCTGGGACAACCATTTATCTCTGTTCCTACCTGCTATCCTGGCATAATTATTAATAATGCCTTTCACTCTCCAAAGTGTCCTAGGTTGGACAATAAACTCTATAGCCATCCTATTACAAGCCTGAGCTTTGGAGTGAATTTAACCTAGATTCAAACTTCAGCCTTGCTTCTTGATAGCTGAGTGACCTTGGACAAGTTACTCTAAGTCTGTGAGCCTCAGTTTTCAAATCTGCAGAAAGAGGGTACCATTAAACCCCATCTGATAGGGTCATTTGGAAGGACTGATCTCACACAGTGCCAAGATGTGGTATGGCAAGAATGCAAGATGAGTTAACTCTGATTCCAGAATTACAGAACATCTGTGTACATCGTCCTCGTGGTGTACTTGCCTTGGAGGAGACGTAGAGTCCTTTGAGGAACATTTTGCACTGGAAAAACCTGGACTTGTAACCAGACAGACTAGCACTCAAGTCCCAGATTTCCTACTTGCTAGCCCTGTGACCCTGGACAATTTAAATATCTTTTCTGAGCCTCGCCTTGCTCTTCTGGGCAATGGGGATAGAAATCTCAGGGTTATTGTGAAGAGAAAATGAGATAAAGGTACTGGAAAGCACTCGGTCTTCTGTATGAAATCAATAAATGCTGCTCTTATTAGTACTTTTGGGGAAAGTTAGGTGTGGAGAGGTGAGAAGATCTGCCCAAGTACACAATTAGGGTTCACCAGTGAAACACAGAGCAGGTCTGACCCCGTGCACTTTCCACTCTATTTTATGATCTCTGAGGACTATATTCTCTCTCTGCCTTATGTCACGATTATGCCCTAAGCCATCAGCATCATTTCAAACTCTAAATGACTCCCTCTCAAACTCTCCCTTTCTTTATTATGAAGATTAGAAACAGGAAAAGGAAGCATCATGATGACATGCAGCTGGCCCTGGGGTTTCTGGATTGGAACCAAATTTCATGTTTGTGGAATTGATGTCAGTTTGCTGGCTGTGTGACATTGGGAAATTACTCCACCCTGCTGAGCTGCAGTTTTCTCATGTGTAAAAAAGAAAATGATACCCCTTGCGGGATGAATAGCAAACCCAAGTCATTTTGACTCCCTAGCCCATGCTTTTAACCTTGATTCTTCCTTAAGTTCAGGACCTGTTCAGTCCCCTGGCCATTTGGGGGATAGCTAAGACGATGGCAGGAAGTAAGAATAGAATTTACATTTCAGGTATATGAGACTGACTTCAAGAGTTTAGGATTTGCACTGACATATGAGATGTGATGCTCTCTCTCATGGGTAGATATTTTATTCAAAATAGTCTACGAGGCATTTGGCCTGTTTTTTGTTTTCCATATCTATAAGCTTCTAGCACAGACTGCAGCCTGCAGGCCAAATTTCAGCCTGCCACCTATTTTTGTAAATAGTTTTATTGGAGCATGCCCATTTGTTTATCTACTGCCCATGGCCTCTTCCTCACTACTAGCGCAGAGTTGAGTTGCAACAGAGACCATATAGACAACAAAGATTAAAATATTTGCTATCCGATCCTTTACAAATAAAGTTTGCAATCCTGCTATAGAACATAAGGTCATTTAAGTATTAATATGATAATTACAGTAATACCTAATACTATTATGTGCTTGCTCCACACCAAGTACTGTTCTAGGGACCTTATATATACTATCTGATTTAATATGTGCAACAGTCTCATGGAACACACACTATTATTCCCATTTTATGAGTGAGGCAGAAAGAGATTAAGTCACTTGCTCAAAGTCTTACAGCTGTGAAGTGGCACAGTAGGATTCTAACCCAGGTAGTGTAAGTATTAGACTTCCTTAGAAACTGTCATGCCCATTTTCCTTTCCTGACCAACTTAGCCACTCATGATATGAGAGACAATGTTAGGTGGTTCATAAACGTTAAAAAACATCCTCTCCTATGATAATGAAGCTGTTCCCTATTAAATTCTTTAACATTATGAATCTCCTTTTTAACAGAGAGAGTGAGTGATCTCTTCACATAGAACAGTACCTTGCTAAAATTTTAACTATATTGCTTTGTTTCATAGCATTTATTTTTATAGTTGCCTTCTATTTGTGGCAAACGATCCTTGCTTTCTCTTTATAGCAGCTTCCTTTCAAAATAAATTTATCTAGGATTATAGAACAGTAACTTCAAGTATTAAAGAAACCATGCTAATAAAGTTACAGATGGAGTGTAAATATGAGAAAAATCATGACAATGGCACAGAAATGAATGATAGCCCAGAGCACTGGCTCAGGACATAGTCACCCTATGTCCACGCACCAGTTTGGTCCGTGGATATGAACACATCAAGCCTCCACTGAACCTCAAGCACCTTATCTATTAAGTGAGAGAGCTGAATTAAATTATCTCTAACATTCTGCTGCATCCCGGTTTATTCTTCCTGGCCTGGAATTCACCATGCTTTAACTTGAGCCAAGATTAAATTAGACTTGTTAGAGATCCATCTTTTCAAATCCTATAAACACAAAGGACTCGGCACCCCTGTGTCTCTCCATTTTAGAGTGAGCCTATTAATTCCCATGGAGATTACTGCAGGAAAAAGGTGAGGAGACAAATGCATATGGTACAGGATTCAATTTATGCTTCTGGCCTAGAAATTAAATAAGTCCAGGTTGGCCCAAGGCATTTGTCAGGAGAGGGAAAGTCCTTGACATTTCCTCATTCATAGTTACTTCCCTCGGGCCCAGCAGGCCTGGCCTGATGGGTTTCTCTCTCTTTGGAGGGCTGTGTCCATCCACCCAGAGACAACTATAGTCAAGCTCATGGTATCTGGAAGGAAAAGAGAAGTATTCTTATTAGAAAGCTCAAAATAAAGCATTTAAATGGGGTTCCAAGCCTATATGACCAGTAGTGGCAAGAGTGGAAAGATCCATTCTTCTTATCTTCAAGGGGACTTGGGGGATGGAGGGATGACCGAGAAGGCCAGTATAACCTATTTATAGCACACTATATATTTAGTTCTTAAACCCCTTATCTATCCTAAGAGAGTTATCATCATCAACAACAACATCATCATTTATCATTAATTTTATTAAACTTTATTTTATAGATGAAGAAATTAAGACTCACAAAGGTTGCAGTTCCCTCTAATTTCTATACAATCCTAATAGGTGCAGGTATTATCATTTCCTATTTTATATGTAGGAAACTTGAGATTCAGGGAGGTTAATTTACTCAGCTAGTAAGTGATAGAGTCAGAATTTGAACTCAGGTCTGGCTTTCTCCAAGTCTTATCCCTGTGCTTCCTCTCATGTAGACCTAGTGGAAACTTTCCCTTAATACCTTCTAGCACTTAGCAGGAGAAAGGGAGACGGGGAGAGAGAGAACAGGCAAGCTAGATTCCAATGGAGATGACAGTGAACGAAGGCAAGGGAAATTTCCTCCTCCTATCACATCTTCATAAGGGCACCAACCCGACTCAACAACATTGTCATTTTTCATTCCTCACTATGTGGTCAATACGGTGCACAATATTTTTTAGCCATCTCATCTGTCCCATTCTTACCCTAAATTATACCTGTCCCTGACTCTCTGCTCCCATTATCTGAGCACAGACCCCTGAACTAGGTCCCTTTCACCCATCCTGTACCTATTTTCTGCCAAGCAAATTTCCCCTCAAAGGAATGAGCTAGGAATAAAAATATTTGGTTGATTAAAGCAAAGCAAATAGGTTGTCAGGAAATGGCAGCTCCTCCTGCGTACATCCTTGATAAAAGAATCTTCCCATTACCGGGGACTCGATCAAATGGCACCCTTCTCTCATTCCTGATGTTCACATCTCGCAGTGCAGGGAAAAGAAGAAGCCCCACTTTGTGAAGCGTATACCCAGGCAGTGAATCAGAAGCTCTTCAATCATTTATTGATTTTTCCCTCTTGCCATTCCTATTGAGCATGATGTCTTTTTTATCCCACACCGAGGGGCTTTGTGTATGTGCTACTCCTCATTAATCTGATCACAGAGGGCAGATCTAAGATGTGATTCAAGTAAATGAAAGGTTCTCCAGAAGCTATCCAGGTACAGGCATTCTTTTCTAAGCCCTCATCCGTGCCTTTGAATTCATTAGCTCAGAGCACACTGCACCTCCAGAGAGGCACGTAGACCACATGTACACACCCCCAGAGAGCCCGACTCTGCAGATTGGCACTGAGTCACCTTCTCCCAACCCAAGTAGACAAGACACGTATTGTGTTTACTCAAATTTTCTCATTAATTTTCCTAGCTGCCTGACAACCTCTGCCTCCCCAGATTAGATTTCTGGAATCAGACTGATCTTAGTGCTATAACAGAGCAGCAGACCCAATCTCCTCCTTCCAGACAAAAATCTGCATCCCCATTTTGCAGATTAAGGCAGCTGAAGCTCTGCTAGGAAAGATAGTCTCCTAAGTGCTGGGGAGACTTTCCTTCATGTGTAGGGCAAGTGATTTGCCTAACCAGAAAGAAAACCTCACCAAAAGGCGGCTGCCTGCCACTATGCTGCAGTATACAGCATAGGTCCAGGATTTAGATGGGGTATTTTAAAATGCAGCACTTACCTGGAAGGATTGCTATAATATGCCATTAATGCTTCAGTGCAAATGAGCTTGATTAAATTGACTTTCGCCACCTGGCAGGGTCAGGAGGGACACGGAGAAATAAATTCTAGTAAGAAAAAAGGATTCTAAAAAGGCAGCAGAGATAGGATTGGTAGGGGGCTCAGGACCCCAGGAACATCAAATGGACATTGGGTACCAGTTGGGGACTAAGACCAAGAGAGCATGGGGAGATGGAACAGATACCTTATAATCACCCAACAATCTTAGGGGAACTTGAGATGATGTCAGACACCTTTCTGAATATCCAAGCTGTGTGAATGAGCCTCTTATTTCCCTGACCCCATCATAACCATCAAAAGCAGATAATAATGGTTTACTTACCCAAAGGCAGATGAGTGAATCAAAAGACCTCTGGAGGTCTCTTCCTCCAGGAAGTATCTTTGAATCAAAGTGAACTTCAGTCAGTGAAGAAATCCTCTGATTTAACCCTTCCCAGGCTCATCATCATCTTTAGAGCCAGACAGACTTTGTTTCAGTTCTGAGCTCTGCCCACTGTGCAACTCGCTATGCAACCTGGGATGAGTCCCTCAGTCTCTTTGGGCCTCAAGTTTCTAGTCTACAAGTAAATCATAAAACCTAGCTCACTGGTTTGTTGGGAGGTTTCATAAAGATACTGTATTGTCAATAGGACACAAGTACAGTGCTGTGCATAAAATAAATGCTTAGTAATAACAATTTAGCTACCATGTATCATCATTAGCACCACCATCATCACCATGCCATACCTGCCAGTGATCTTGTGCTTTCTGGTGGGTACCAGTTTAGCACCCTCATGGTGAGGGGACTAGGTTCTGGCGTCTGCTCATCCTCTCAAATGTGAGTTCTAATGGGGACCGGGTATCTTACCTTAGGCAAGGTATTTAAACTTCAGTTCCTTCATCTGTAAGTGGGAATAAAAAAAAAAATTCCTACCTCAAAGGTTAGGATTAATGAGACGATGCATGTGATTTGTTGAGTGCAGTGCCTAGCACACAGTATGAGTCTAATAAATAGAACATAGGGACTCCTCATCCTCTGATCTTCTGTTTGTGTATCTCTTTTGTTTGTGTGCATGACAGACGTGTTGAGTGGAGATAATGAAATCCAGTTCTATGAATGCTCAGAGTAGACACAGAAACCTTGCTTTTCAACCAGAGAGACAAAGAAGACCCCTGTGAACTAGCTAGCTCATGGATCCAAATCTGGTTTCTTCCAGCTCCCATAGTAGTATTCTAGCTTTTGGGCTGCAATATTGAAGAATTAGCTCCCCTGAAGTTGTCCCCATCAGAGTGGAGCTGGGGAAGATAAAGAGTGGCTAAAGAGCTCTGGACAATGGCTAATCTTCTAATTCTCACTTCAGAGAGAAGTGATAACAGAAAGCCACTCTCAGCAATAAGCCCAAGGGAACCGTAGGGTCTGATCAATGTTTTCCTGGAAATCCTATGCAAAGCCTCTAGGCTCCTGCAGCTTAGTGTGTGTCTCCCTCCTGGAGAGCTACCTTCTGTTCCTTTCTATCGTCCTCACCTTTTTCTCTTTTTCTTTTTCTATCCTGTTCTCTCTGGGTTTCAAAACTCCCCCACCCCACCCCACCCCTGGTTCTTCCATCTCTTTCTCTCAAAACTGCCATAAATATGGGTGTGTGTAACAACTGGGTGTTTGTTCCTTCATTCATGAGACATTTACCAAATACTGGGTAGGTGCTAAGGGTATGGAAAAGAATAAGAGAGTCTCTTTGTTCTCAAGGACATGGACTAACACACAATGGATAGTGCTTCCAAACA
The DNA here is from genome assembly GCA_004027375.1 of Macroglossus sobrinus. Taxonomy (NCBI): domain Eukaryota; kingdom Metazoa; phylum Chordata; class Mammalia; order Chiroptera; family Pteropodidae; genus Macroglossus; species Macroglossus sobrinus. The sequence goes on from PVKZ01002188.1 coordinate 206,833, forward strand.
ACTACAAGGGCTTTCTCAGAAGTATGCATGGGGTGGGTGTATACAGGAGGTGCCAAATTCTGGCTGGGTGAGGCAAAGAAGGCTATTCTGGAGGAGCAGATGCTGGACCTGAGACTGAGGGATAAGTCTAGGTTTTTATATAGTCTGTTCATTTAATTGACTGTATTTCTTAGTCTTCCTTTAAACTGCTGTGACTTAGGTATTTGTCAAACAGGAACCAGCATTCCTAAACTAACTGAGTTGTTTCTGACATATGTGTAACCCTCCGTATGTCAGTGACCCAGTAGGAAAAAAAGCTTCCCTTCCTCCAGGGCTCTGTAATCCCATGGCTGACTGAGGTGGAGGTGCGTGGGTAACTGAACCAGGGGAGTGCTCCACACTCATACTTCCTGTACACTGAGGGTCCTATGCTTTGCAGTCTCTAAGGTTTATTCCTCGTGATTAAGCCAAGGTTTTCAAAATAACCCAGTGCCTTCTATTCCCCATAACCTCTCCAAGGCCCGAGCTCACAAGTAAGAGGAGCACGGACTTGAAAGCAAGACCTCTCTTTACCCAGCCATTGATCTGTCCTCACTCTCCCCAGATCAATGGTTGGAGCAATTTGTGAGTGGCAGCTCACAGAGACAGCATGTTACATTTAAGCCATTTGGGTTTTGAAGCCTTTTAAGTCTGTCAAAACAATGCTATACCCTGCTGTGTCTCTGGCTTAATAACAGGCTGAGCAGAGCACATCCTGACTCAATTTCCATATGATCACGTGAATGTGTGGGGATTAAAGGAAAGAGAAGTTGTTGTTGGTTTTTTTTTAATTCTTAACAAATACAGGGACTTTTTGGTCCAATTTTTCCTCTGATTCAATGCCATGCACCAGTAAATCTGGATCTGAGAAGGGCCCATTTTAGCTGAAGTGTTAAGTGTTGAGGATTTAGCAAAGAAATTTCACTCCCAGGATTTAGAGGAAATTAAAGAATATTCAGTTACCTTTATGAGGGCGGGAACTGCAAATGCTTTGTTCACTGGTTTATTCCACAGCTTTGCTCAGTGCCTGCTGTGTAGTAGTAGATGCTTAAGAATATTTGTTGATGGAATCAGTGTTTTTAGCAATACCATCTGTACCTCTCACCCCCATGTCATACAAGCTTTCTCCCAATTAGTCCATTCCTGGTGTCATCATGCCACCTCCTTGTGTTTCTAGGGAGCTACTTTTGGATGATTCATTCTCACTGTATCTCTGAGTAGATTTCCATCTTGTAGCTGAAACTATTCATATTTATTCCTTTGTCGGCCCTATATTTGTGTGGAGGACATATCTTGGCCAAGCTTCCAATTAGTGAAAGGAATGTGAAGATAAGAGACATATGTGAGATGCCCTTGAAGAGATACCACTTTAGTAGAGGAGACAGGGCTACAGATATCTAAAATCAAGAACATGAGCCTGGGCAGAGATTAGTAAAGATAGAAACAGGAAAAAGAAGACATTCCCAAGGCAGCCTCATCTAAGAGTTAGAGAAATGACCTATATCTGGTGTGTGGGGCTTGGGGGTTAAGAGTGAGAATCAGTAAAAGAATTATGAAAAGAGTGACTTTGGAGTTGGATATGTGGGTTGTCTGGAAACAAGCTACCTAGGATCAGAATCCCTCCCCATTCACCAACCAGAGGGCTGTACCCAAACTCAGCTTTCCACAGGACTGTAGGGAGGACTCTAACTTTCTATGGACCCCAAGTTCAGGTCCACTCCAGGCTATTCCGGTAAGTGGTTCGCACCCCAGTTTGGACCAACTAGTCTGTGTGTTTCTCTGCCAAGGCTGTTTTCTCACTTGTGCCCTATGGGTCCCTGCTGGAAATCAGATCCTCACTGTAGGCCTAGCAATGGCTTCTCTCTGTGGGGTAGGGAAGTACCAGCTTTGCAAGTTTTCCCTTTCCCCAGTGAAACCTACTCCTTAACCCATATGTAATCCAACCCAGACTCTGACATGTGACAGGCAGAAATATGCAGGAAGGGCATCCCAGAGTGAGCAAGGCATGAAATGGAAGAAATGGGGAATATAGTGAAGGAGAGAGGACTGTATATTGGGAGACATGGGAAATGGGCCAGCAAGGGTGGCTGGAACCTCTTCATGCAGGGCTTTTAAGGGAGACAGCTGCTGTTTCTGCCTGCCTGCCTTCCTCCCTTTTTTTTCTGCTGGCAGTACATCAATATTTCTTTGAGGAAACCTGCATGCCATCAGGTGGGCCTTTCTGTCTTGGCTACACACTGACCAGAAGAGAGCTGATCCGCACCATCATAATTTCTCAGCGATTTAAATCCTCAGAAAAATGATACAGAGACAGAAAACCATGCCACTAACTCACCAGAAAGTCTCTATAGAATGATTCTGTTTCTGCCCTGGATCCTGGAGATGCCTCTGCTGGCCCTGTCCAAGGCCTCAGCCTTTCTTTACTTTTGAGTCTCTCAGTCCCCACACCTTTTATTAAACTCACTTTGGGCATGAGTTAGCCTGAGTCAGTCTGGTGGCTTGCAAACAAAGAACCTTGGCAGACAGTCTTGAGCACCAGGCTGAGGCTAAAGAATGCCAGCTTGGGGCTTGTGTAGCATTAAAATCCATACCTTCTGTTTAGATGGTGCTGGGCAGTTTCTTCATGCTTTCCCCTAAAGTGGCATAGTTGGAACATTTTACCTACTCTAGAGATACTGAAAATTAAGCTTCAGAGAATTGGGGACATCCCAGGCTCCCACTGTGACATCAGTCTCCTCTTGAGGATGTCCAATTAGACAGAGATGTATTGGTGATCAGGGATGGGTCTTTATCTTCCCAACTCCAAGCTGCCTCTGAAGCTTAATAAAGAAATCAAAGTTCTGTATGCATGAAAGTGTATGTATGCCGAAGTGTCCCTGATGGTATTTTATGAAGCCGTGAAATTTATTTGTCATTGTCATTTGTAAGATTTACTCTGGATAAAATTCAAACCCATGGCATCCTCTGGAGCCTGGTGACAACCACCCCTTCCTGGAGCTCTACCTGAGATCAGGCTTGCCCCGACTCTGCTCTCTGCTTTTCTGCGTAGGGTCCTAGAGGTGGCAGGATACCTAGCATGGCTCACCTACTTAGAGGCAACAAGCTACACACACCCATCCCCTGCCCAGATTTTACTCCCTTTGGTAGAAAGAATGATGTAAATTTTCAGAAGCACAAGAGATGTCAGTTCCAGAACTCTTAAGGAAAACGGCAGATTCATCAGGTACTGGATCTCTAACCACTTGATTGTTGGGGCTCTAATGCCTTGTTGTTGTGCACAATCAGCAACAGATGGCCTTGTTTCTTGCCATAGTAGTTTGGCCATCAAGCGTAGTTGTCTTGGAGCCTATTTTCATCTTACCAAACATGCATACTGGGTGAAGAAATTAAACCCAGGCGAGGGAAGACAACTTAGGTCCCCTGCTATTAAATATATGGTCTGATTAATGAGGAACCTTTTATCACCTTAGAATCTCAGAGCCAGAAGCAATTTTAAAGGTCATCTATTTCAAACTTTCATCTAATCCCTTTAAATTAAAAAAAAACATATATAAATAGATATGTGCATACTGAATGATTCTAGGCACTGTGCTAAGTATTTTCTATGGATTTCTCTCATTAACAGGTTTTGAATCTTCACAACAACCCTCTGTGGAAGCCACCGTTATTCTCTCTACTGTACAGACCAGGAACCTGAGGCCAGAAGTTTCTGTCATTCACCCCGGGTCATGAAGTGAGTAAGTAGCAGAACCTTTTCAGAGACAGTGGCTTGACAACTCTTGGCTACACCTTACTTGTATGTGTGCTTTTAAATGTTTCAATATATTGTCAGAATTTTTTAAAATTGGAAGTTTCACATTAAAAATAGCCAGATTTCGAGTTTTCCCTGAGAAGTCAGAAGACTTGCCCACACTGGGCCATGTGTACATTTTTACATGGCATGTATGGGTTGAAGCTGAGAAGCAGTCACCTTTGGACATAATGGCAGATGACATTCGTAACCAGCTTCGGCTTGCCAGCGGCTCCCAATCACACTTGGAGTAAGATCCAGAGTCCTCAATGTAGTCCACAGGGCCCACAGTCTGGTCCCTGCCATCTGCTCTCCCTCATCTTTTCTGCTCTTGTGCTCCATCACCTGGGCATTCTCTTCAGTGCGTGGGCTTAAAAAGCTCTCTCCTCAGGGTTTTCGTCCTGTGTGTTTTTACCACTGAGAAAGCTGTTCCTTCTACTCTTCTCATGTCTGACTTGTACTGTGTCTTTAGCTTAAATATTCCTTGTGCAGACCTTCTTGACCCTTGTGATAGGTAGAATAATGCCTGCTCTCCCCCAAAGATGTCCACATCCTACTCCCCAGAACTTGTGAATGCGTTACTTTACTTGGCAAAGTGACTTTGCAGGTGTGATTAAGGATCTTGAAATGAGGAGATTATCCTGGTAGCCCTGATGTAATCATAGGGGTCCTTATAAGAGGGAAGTGAGAGAGCCAGAGTCAGAGAGAAGATGCAACGACAGACACAGATGATATAATAATTGGAGGAAGGGGTCAAGAGCCAAGGAACGTGAGTCAGCAAAGGCAAGGAAAAGATTGTCCCCTAGAACCTCCAGAAGGAAAGCAGCCCTCAGACATCTTGACCTTAACTGAGACTGATTTTGAACTTCTGACCTCCATAACTGTCAGAGAATACATTTGTATTGTTTTCAGCCACTACGTTTGTGTTGATTTGCTACAGCAGCAGTAGGGAACTAATACAACCAAGTATTCCAAAATACTCCCTTCCCCCTCATTAGTCTGCAGCTTCTTCCTTTGTTAGTATTCTTCCATGTACTTATCACAACTCGAAACTTCTAATTTTAGCCCCTTTGACTTCTAGGCTAAAAGTCCTAAAAGGACAGTATCCAGCACATTGTAGGAGTTTGGCAGATATCTACTGAAAGTTGAAATTGGTTATTGAATAATTGACCTCATTATCCATTCCAGATGTTTTCATCTGAGTATTTCATCTGAAAATGTCCGTATTTAAAGGTGGAACTTAGCACTGAATGCAGCCAGGTGCAAGTATTTCTCTGAAGCATAGAATTCTTAATGAAATTAGGCAGCAAGCAAATGAAAAAAACAGGCAATGTGCCCAAGATAAATTTATTTTCTGTTTCTTACATCCTGGCTACTCTCAGCATCACCTGGGAGCTTGTTAGAAATGCAGAATATCAGGCCTTGCCCAAGACCTACTGAATTAGAATTTACAATTTTAGCAAGATTCCCAAGAAATCCATCTGCACGTTAAAGTTTCAGAAGTACTGCACTACATATTCAGTTACGGGGCAGGTGCAGGGGTGAAAAAGGGTTGGGGGAGGGGTGGCGCAGGGGAACACTCTTCTGAAGGGCATACTACAGGTGTGTTTGCCACAGGCTGGTCTAATAAGCATTAGCTTCTCTGTTACAACCTAAGTGAGCCGCTGACCCAACAGCTCTTTGTTGGCACATCCCATAACCTGCTCCCTATGCTGAATTTTCTGACTCTACTGATGATGCTTCTCAGTCCTATCTCTCCACCCCAGCCATCCACCAAGTCTGTGGATCCAGGCAAACAGATTATGAGTTTTTAGGCACCCACAAGGCCGATGAGAACCAGGCCTAATCAGTGGAAGAAGCCCCTTACTGCCAAGGGTGGTGATGGCATGGTTTGGCTTTGGAATCTTGCCCCGCCTTATTATTTCAGGGAGTGGAAGAAGCTTGAAACTACTGTGAGGGCCTCTAGGCAGCTGAGTCTGGAGGTAGAGATGGTAAAAAGATCAGTGGTTGCCAAGAGTTAGGGGGAGGGATGAATAGCTGGAGCACAGGGGATTTTTAGGGCAGCGAAACTATCCTGTTTGATACTGTAACTATCCTGTTTGATACTGTAACGGTGGATACATGTCATTATTGTTTGCTAAAACTTACATAACACCTAGAGAGGACTGTGACTGTAGTTAATAACAATGTGTCAATATCAGCTCACTTAATGTACCACACTAATGCAAGATGTTAATAATAGGAGAAACTGTTGGAGGAGGGAGCAGAGGTAAGGAGTTACATGGGAACTCTCTATGCTTTTCACTCAGTTTTTCTATAAACCTAAGACTACTCTAAAAAATAAAATCATCTAATAGTAATAATAAAAGATAAAATACAGACCACTTTGGTTTAAACATGGGTCAGGCATTTAGAATGGGGAAATCTTAATTAAGCACGTTACTTAATCTCTCAGCCTCAGCTTTCTCAGCTATAATATGAGACCATTAATAGCCACCTCATAGGGATGTTGTGAAAAACACGTTAACACATGAAGGGCCTAGTGTAGTCTCAGGCATCATGTAGCAAACACTCAGTAAGTGTTAGATTAGGAGATTGGCGGGTAGGGGGGTTGTTTAGTTGTTTTCTATAAACACCAAAGAAGCCACTGAAATTTTAGATTCTGGGAAGTTGCTACTCAGAATTCCCCTTTAATAATCTTCAAATGGCAGCTACCTGCAGAATGGATTTTCATATAGAGAAGTTTGAGGCAGGAAGGTAAGTTAGGACATTATTCCAAGAAGACATGGCAGTAGAGAAGGAGGAAAGAAAATGATAGGAGAGGTGTTGATAAAGAGGGAATATGAGGAGGGGTCTTGAGAGGGGGACAGATGCCTCGTATGAAGACTGGAAATGTGAGGGTAAAGGGAGGCAGCACTGGAATCTTAAACTGGTCAGAGAACTAGCTGGATTGCGGAAATTGTTCGTGCCTTCCTCTCTGACTGACGACAGTCTTCATGTTCAATTGCCATCAAAGAATCTTACATCATTCCCCTGCTCCAAAACAGAAAGTAGATTTTTACACGGAAATATACCTGCCAACTGCATTTCTGCCTTGACATTTTAAGTGGTACCTGCCCTTCTGTGTCAGACATTTACCACAGTAAAAAAGTGACAAGTTTCCTTAATGGGCATTCAGTGTTCAATCAAATGAGAACCCTGCTATGGGTGGGGAAACCTGGTGCCTACAGAAGACAAAGGGAGCACCAACAACAAATATATTTTGAGCAATTATCTTGCAACCCTCCCACCCACTGTCCCATGCTCAGCCGAGCAAGGTCTTCAAGAGAAAGGCTGAGCAGATGGGTGCCTCCTCCCCACCTCCTGCTGATTCACCATAGTAAATTGCAGCAGGCAAATAGAGCAACCTTGCAATCATCAAGACCCAGCCCCAGGAAGCACAAATGTTGGCCTTCTAGATTTGAAAATAGGTGAAAAAACATATTGATATTCTACTCTCATAGGAGAAAAAAACCGTAAAGGTCATGTGGACCCGTTTTACTGTCCCATAATGGAATCCCTTCTGTGACTTTGTTGTCCTGGGCTTGCCCAGCTATGACTCAAGCTTACTTTCGATGACAAAGAACTTACCACTACACCATGGCTAAGTGGCTAGTTGGAGGCCTTAGAGTGATCCCACTAATTCAGCTGGGGACTTTAAGACCCAGATGAGAGAAGCAGCTTGGTCTAAGTCACTAGTGACCTGGAGGCTGACCTTCCGGGATCTTCTTGAGCACATTCACAAGAAATAATATAGTGCTTAAAAGAATGGTTCTGGGGTCAAAACCCAGCCCTTGTCTTGGTTCAAGCCATTTTTCTTTCTAAGTACCTGTTTTCTTGACTGAAAAATTGGAACAATAATAGTACCTAACTTACTAGGCCATTGTAAGGATTAAATGAGAAAATGGACACCTAGTATTTCACACTGTGCCTCTTATATAGCAATATGCAGTAATTTTAACTACTAAATATAATTGATAATGATTCTTCCTTTGTTTTCCTACAAGCCCAGTTGAACATGAGAAAATTGTATTCACCATCCTGACTCTTGACTGCTCATCATTTGGTTTTATGTGGATCCCAGGGTCTCAGAGAGCCAAAATAGCTATGGACTTCCAAAAAGACATACTGACAGGAAAGGACCCATGGTGGTCAGGGACCTCCTGTCTCTACCAACCTTGGCATCCCTGCCCCACACCTGCAACCTTGGCATCCCTGCCCCCCACCTCCAACCACACATCTCCTTGATTGTGCACACCATAGTCTTTGAGCCGGGCCAAGACCTCTCCTCTGAGAGCTCATTTAAAAAAACGCCACTTTATCAGCACCTTGGACAGCGTGCAAGTGATTTCAGATATCAGGGTGGTGTCAGTTCTCTGACAATGCCAGGTTAGTGGCAGCTGGGATTTTTGGGAAGCAGAGATGCAGAAATCTTTCCCTTAGACCATATTCCAAGAGAAATAGTACAGACAAGGAACTAAAGCAACCAAACCAAGAATAAAACCTTCCAAATGTATGGCTTTTGTTCTTCACTTCCTACAGAAAGTCTGCCACTTATTAAAAGTTTAGGATGGAAAAAAAAAAAAGTTAGTACCCATTCCAAAGAGTGTGATTAGAACAAAGAAGGCACATTACATGGGACTGGCTGATTCTCCAGCTCCCTCTTTGCAGCATTCTTACAATTACATCTATTCTTGGGGATGTAATTCATTACAGACCCATTATTCCCAAGAAGCAGAAAAGAGCAAAAATCAAAGGTTTGTCATCTGGCTGTGGTGCACAGGACACAGCAGGCTGCCTGCTGGGCACATCCCAGGTGGCAATCACAAAGCTCAGGGACAAATATATATTCCATGGAGCTCCTTCATCCGCCCAGACAAATGATGCTATTTGCATCAAGGAGAGAAGGCTGCTGGCCTCTCAATTGGCCTTCTGGGCAATTTCTAGTCAGCTGGCCAACAGAGGAAGAGCTGATACCTGGAAATAGATGGGGGTGGCCACCCCCACTATCAGAGCTCAGAGGAAGGAGGGCAATTACCAATCTTTGCGCTCTCACTATGTGCCGTCACTGTGCTGGACACCTCACATGTGTGAGAGAGCTACTATCAAACCCCACTTAGCAGAAGACAAACCTGAGGCTGAGAGAGGTTGTTGAGGACTCTTATAGCGACAAAAACCCAGTTCTGACTGCCTTAAATAAAAAAGGGGAAAATATTGGCCAAGTAACTAAAAAGTCTAGGGATAAAATGGTCTTCAACATATCAGCTGACTAGAAGGATTCAAAGATGTCATGAGTGTCCATCTCTTCTGTTGGCTTCCAGACAGGCTTTTTCTTTTGGTTGTAAGATGGAAGCCACAAACATCATGCTTCATCCTTCCAACCTAGCAACCCCAATAGAAAGAAAGCTTCTCTTCTTTGATAGTTCTAACAGAAGTCCCACAGCTGACACCAATTGTCCTGGCAAGCCCTGGGGTCAAGGTAGTAGAGTCCCTAGTTGGCCAAGCTTGGCTCAAGAAGCCACAGCTGGAACAGGAGGAAAGACCACCTTGACTATCACACAGACTGAGAAGCAGAGCAGTAGTGATTTCTTAATAAAATTTGACTTGCAACATCAAGAGAGGAAATAAAAGATTCAGGCAGGAAAGAAAAACCAGTGTCCATTATAATCACACTGCTGACAATTGGCCACATGCTTCCGACTATCATATATGTAAATGTCTTAGCACGCGCCATGTGCTGTATCAGGCTGTCACTCTGGAGCCAAACTACACTACTAGCAAAGATAATATTTAATGTTCCCACTGGGCTCCAAAGGGAGGACCAGAAAATTATGCTAGATAATTGAGATTCCAACCTGGCACCTTCTCAGAAATCAGCCATTTTCCTATTTGCAGTGATTGGATACCAGAATGATCAGATTTGTTCAGATAAGAGGATAGATTCTTTATCATCTTGCTCAAGGAATTCACATATAAAAATATATATATACTTATGTTTAAAGCTTTATACAATGGACTGAAAACAGAAATAAAAATAAATCACTTGTACCAAGTGATTTAGCATATAGTGTCACTTACTCTTCACTGCCAGAGCTCAGAGAAGGAAGACAGTCACCTCCAATATGGGTCAGCACAATCAGGTGTGTAATATAAAGCAGCCATTTGATCCAGGCTTAGAAATGTTAAGTGGCTTGCCTGGCACCTACAGCTAGCAAATGACAAACCCAGGATTTGAGAACAGGTCTCTCTGACTTGAAATTAGTGTTCTTAACCATATGCAAAAAATCCATGAGAACCTCCATTCTTGCTGGGAGATGAGGTAACATTTCTTAGAGAAGGAATCATTTGAGCAACATAATAGTCAAAAGTGTTTGGTTTTAAGTCACAGAAATCCTATTCATACTGGTTAAACAGAAACATAAGATATTTTTGTTTTATGTAACTGGAAAACTCAGGGACTGTAGGCACAAGCTGATCCAGGAACACTTGTGATGTCCCCAGCACTCACTCTGTCTCAGTTTTTCTCTCTTTTGTATGAGCATCATTCTCAGACAGGCTCTCCCCATCATGGTGCCAAGATTGCTGCCAACTGCTCAAAGCTGACATTCTCCTAGCTTAGCCACCTTTCTAGAAAAAGGGCACCATTTTCTCAAAAATTTTAATGTAAGTCCCAGATGTGAGTCTTATTGGACCATCTGAATCATGCACCCATCCTGATGGCCAGCGACATACTAATTATCTCTGGAATCAGAGGAGCAGGCTGAATTAGCTTCAGCAGAAACATGTACATAGACTGAGAATGGGGGAGAATGTCTATATAAAATCAGGTTGCTATTACCAACAGAAAGGGTAGGAGGTAAGAAAAATTGATGGCTGCATTCAGTGTCTATTGTGCTTAAGAAACCATCCAAAAGTTATAACTTAAAACAATCACTGTTTATTTAGCACAGGATTCCATGGTTCGCAACATGGGCTCACTCATGCATCTGTGAACTGATACCAAGTCCACTTGAGACTGATTGGTCTAGAGCTCTTCATGGAATGGCTCATCTCTGTTTCACAGGATTTCTCAGCCTGTCAGGCTGGCCCAGGCTTATTCCCACAGTGGCAGGTTTCCAAGACACACAAAAAGGGTTCAAGCACTTTTTTAGGCTTCTGCTTGCATCACATTTGCTAACAATCCACTGGTCAAAACAAATCATTTGACTGAACCCAGCATTAAAATGGGAGGGTGCTCAGAATTACATGGCAAGGGAGCATGGATTCAAGAAGAGGATGAATTTGTACCCTTTCTTGCAATCTACCACTTTAGCCATTTTAAATAAAATCTTGTCAGATTAATTGGGGGAGGAACAAGGAAGCACCTCAGGCAGAGGAAACAGCATTGGCAAAGGCCCAGGGAGTAAATGCAGGTTTATTTGTGGTGAGTATGTATGCTGTGGTTAAAACGTGGAATAGAGGAAGTGGTGAGACTTAAGGGCTGTATTAGGTAGGGATGTGGGTGCTGAGCCTCGGATAGGGACTTCTGTGTGCACTGGGGAGTTGCTGAAGGTTTTTGTTTTGAGCAGTGACATGATTTCAATTAGCAAGTTCCAAGCAGAGTTTCGAAAGGTGGCTGTAGACAGGCAGCCTTCTCTGGAGGGACAATGACACCCTTGAAGTCACAGAGACAGAGAGGCTGCAGAGTCTACTGTGTTCCATTGGGCACCCAAACTGAGTTTTGACTCATTTCCACCCTGGCATGTCCTAGATACAGAGCTTCTTCCTGCCTCCCCGCAGGCAGTGAGAATTTGGAGGTACTCTGTACCCTGAGTGCCAAATAAGTGCTGCTTGTTTTCTTCATCAGCTTGTATGTGGCCACCCCAGTACCTGGGACCAGCTGGCTGTTGGTCCTACCAACCCTAGATATTTCTTGGTGGGTCTTTAATGCACTAGAGTCTCCCTGGGAGTAAGATTTCAGCTCTCAGTTCCCATTTACTCCTCCGTTCTGGAATCCAATTCTGCTCACAGACGACCTGTCCTGGGCTCTGCCATCCCCTCCAATGTGAGACCAGCAAATACCAGAGACCTGAGACCTGTTGAGGGGTGTTATTTTGTGCAGAACCACTCCAAGCTCAACAGGCTTTGAAAATGGCTGTGATGGAGCATTACTGTCTCTGATTTGCCTAAACATGTGTCTCGTCTCTTAATGGAAATGCTTTGCAGTATGAACTTTTTTTTTCTTTTTGGTTTATTTGCATGTGTATTTTAGCAAACAAATGCTGGCCTGTGGCATACAAAAAAAAAAAAAAACAAATTCACAGGCCACATGGTTGTCTTTTGAGAAACAAGCATTATGTTCATAGACCAAAAGGATACCTTGCAGCAACTTTCACCGCATCACTGCAGATTAACCATGGTGTAGGCTTCATCCACAGACCCAGCTCACTGAGGCTGGACCTGGCTTCTACAGCTCCCAGGAGCAGGGTTTGGAAATCACAAGTGTCTGAATTGCTGCAGTTGCTCATCCATAGCCAATTTCCACCTAATGGTGTCCTCTGGGATATAATACAAGAATCGTACAACAGTGCAGAGCTCTGTTCTAAGCACTTTATGTATTTGAACTCATTGTCTTCTCAAGCACCCTTTGAAGAAGTTGAGACACAGAGAGGTTTAGGGACCCGTAGAAGCTCACACAGCTTAATGATAATACTTCTTTCATGATTAAATGCTCAAACTTAAACAAAACTGAAATACAAATAAGTGAATTTTTTTTACTTGAAATAAAATGATTTTAAACAGAGAACTCTAATAAAAAAAGTTTAAGTACTACTTTTGCATTAAACTTTTAAGACCCCATGTACCCTGCCTGCCCTCTCCACCACTGGAGAAATGGTGCACACATATTCCTATCATATCACTTCTAATGTAGTCCTCATAAGTGTTTATGTTTCTCTCTTTCTCAGTAGAAGTGAGCTTATCAGCGTCTAGCTTGGCACTTAGCAGATACTCAATACTTGGTTGAAGACCAAGATTTAGAAGTGTCCCTAGGTCTTCGCCAGAGCTCATAATTGCAGTGATTATAAGCAAATTATTGCCTGGTCTGTGCCTCTATTTTCCCATAAAGGAAAATTGTAGATAGTGGCACCACTGTTTACATTTAGTTGTGAGTGGTGGTAAACTCAGAAAAGTTTATCTATGGAATCCTGAACTCAGAACCCGAAGATTGGGAAGGAATGCACATAGGCCGCGTGCAAGAATCAGTCTGCCCAGCTCCCCTGCCCATCAGTGGCATTGTGTCCAAAAATGAAAGCCCTTCCCTCTGTGCTCATGCTGTGTTTCTATTGCTGCCACATGCATTGAGTTAGCAATAGCACTTCCCTACATCGCTGCATTATCCAAAGGCTGCCAGGTGACAGCTGGCATCTTTGGCTGCCGTGGTAGACCAGGCAGCATGTGTCGCTTCAGGCATCCAGCTGGCTCTGTTGGGGAAGGACTGGTGAGGATTGCCTTCCTCCTGCTGGGTGTATTGGCTGGTAATACTAGCAGGTGGTTGGGGGAGTAATCAGTGACACTTGGCTTAAACCTGATCATATCCCCAGCTCTGGAGTTGGGGGTTGGAGTGGGCAAAACAATCATCTGGATTCCTCATCCTCATCTGAGGTCTGCTGCTTAGTGCTATCTGGGTAACCTCCAAACAACTGGCTTCAAGTTCCAGTTTCTCTGTGACATGGGATATGTTATCTAATTCCTTTGAGCTATTGTTTCCTCATAGGAAAAAAAAAAGCAGGGATGGGGAGAGGTGAAGAAATTAAGAATAGGTACCTGGCAAGTTTGTTTTAAAATTGAAAGATGAAAAACATTATCTCCATACTCTAGCTTAACATCTGAATTTTTGGGTACCTATGCTCTTTGTAGTCACTTGCCCTGATTACCCATCCAAAAAGCACCCCCTAGTCCCTCCCTATCACACAGTCCTGTTTTATCTTCTGAGTAGTGCTTGTCACAGTCTAAGTAAGCTCTTGTTTACTTCTTTGCAAAATGTGTGTTTTTAATATCTGTTTAGAATATTAATTTAATTGATTTAATGTTAAGTTGTGTGCTCCTCCCACTCTAGAACGTAAGTCCCATGAGGGCACAGGCTTTGCCATTCCTTGTTCCTGCTATTTTTCTAGGACCTTGGGCAATGCCTGGCACATAGAAGACATTTGAAAAACAATGACTCAATAAGTGAATGTTAAGTAAATGAATGTAGTAAGGCCAGACCAGGGGCTCCAAGGAAAACAGGTATCCATGAGTTTAGGTGTTCAAGGAGCAAACAAGGAAAATCTACCAAGAAGATTCCTAGGGGACAATGCCAAGTGCACCCCAGCTAAAGTACACAGAAATTGCCCTCACCAGGGTTGTCATCATCATTATTATCGTGGTTACTACTTATTGTATAATAATATCTGCTTGGCACTGCATTAAGAGAGGGAAAAAACTATTATTTATAGCAAGAAAAGTATGTACTTGCTCTTTATATCATCTGTGCATTTGTACACATGTACACACATGTTTGAAGTTGAGTTCCTCCAGAAATAGACCCCTAGACAAAGATCAGGGTACACATAGCCTATTAGGGAGGTGATCCCAAGAAGTGATAACTGAGTGGGTTAAGAAAGGCAAGGAAGGGGAAGAAGTCAATACCGGTGTGGTTCTGAGAGGATGATTGCTGTGAGCAGCTGGGGCTCAGTCTGCTGGGATCCTCAGGGAGACAGAGCTGCCCATTCCAAGGGGCGAAAAAGCTGCAGGATTTACCCAACAACTCCTGTCCATCACCCAACAGAGTCAACTCCCTGGCATTTCAGTCCTGCCCACATATAGGCTGAGTAAAGTCTTTAGACAAAAAGTCACAAATATATTGATGAAAAAGCAGAAGTGGCAGTTTGGGAACAGTGAGTGCCAAGGGGCTATAGGCAGAGTGATGGTAGTGTCTCCACACCATCTAAGAGGTTGGATCTTGGCTTATGAAGTCTCACTTGCTTCTGGTCTCGGCTGCACCTGAAGGCAACATTGGGTGATGGGCATAGGATACAAGACTATAGGGGAAAAGCTAAAGCTAACTGCCTCTGAGATAAAGGGAGTGATGAGGAAGGTCTGAGGGAGCATGGGGCTTGGGGGCAGATAGAGATTAATGACCAGCTGTTAGTAAAATTTACGTTGCCTCTTGAGGTCATGGACCAGATTTGGATGGGGCAGGAGGCTAGGGCAGGGAAAGTTGATAAAGTCAGAGTCCTACATGGGGCTGGTACAAATTGAACCAAGCAGTGGCTCATGGAGACATCAACATCCAGGTAGCATGCATATTCTCATTTAATTCTCACTGTTGTAGCTTCTCTGTATTAGTCAACTAGGGCCACAATAATGCTGCATAACAAACTACCCCCAAATTCAGTGGCTTATAATAAAAAGCATTTCATTTTCTAGTTCGTGTGTCCGCAGCCACAGGTCATCTCCAGGCTGATGATTGTCATGATCTGTTCCACGAGTTGTCTTCATTCTCCTTAGACCAGACACTATAAAGTCCATGTTCTCCCCACAGTGGATCATAAGTGCAAGAACCAAACCAAACCTCAGAAGCACATATATGGCCTCTGCTCACATCAAGTCCTTAACATTCAATTGGCCCAAGCAAGTCATACGGCCAAGTCTAACACCCATAGGATGATGGGTACACTCCTGTGCATGTTTGCACACTGCGAGGTCACATGGAAGAGGGAGGTTGGGAAGAACTGAGAACAATTCCATCTACTACAACCTCATTTACCCCATAGGGAAGCTCAGACTTCAAACAATTAAGCTGTATGTCTGAAGTCACAAGCCTTGTCTGAGATGCAGCTGGGTTTTGGACCCAACTTTGTCTGACACCAAAGCTTGTATGTTTAATATGCTGAACTCCTTCCTCTGCTAGAACGCAAGGTGAGCTAAGCCCCACTGGCAGGGGTTCCTGGATACTCCTCATCCACCCAGCAGTGTGCAAAAGCACCCAGATTAACCAGAGATTGCCTGTCTACTCAAGATCATGCCACGAGTCCATGTGAAGGGAGACCCTGGAACCGTGTTCTTCCTGCTCCTTGCACAGTTCCCCCTGGATGGGACCTTGTGCTCTTGGTGTTAAAACATCAACCCAGGGGAGTTCGTCCTCTCTGAGAAATTCCCCCTTTGCACACTAGTCAGAGGTTTTCAAAGCAGGCTCCTGAGACCCAGAGGTGACAAATAGTTCTGTTTTCACTTCCTTGAATGTTCTCCTAAATGTGCCTACTCTGTGAACAGCATCTGCAAAAGGAAAGAGGTGAAGTTCACACCATTCAACTCCTGGCTGTTGCCATGGTGCCCATCCAGACACCAACACAGCCAGCAACTCTGGCTGCCTTTGCAATGGAATCAAAGACGGGGAAATTATCAGCAGGGGAGCAAACTCTTGTTTAAATGCAAATACCTTTGAGAGGAAGCAATTGAGGGAAAATAAATTATGAAAACTCTAGTAAAGAACACAGAGTTGGGACTAAGGCTGATAAGCCACACAGGTCCCCCAGAGGGATAGTCCCTGCCAAAGAGGGAAGCTCATTTCTAGAAGCCATTTGCCAACAATACATATCCCAGTCACCCCCAACATTGTTCTTAGGATGGAGCAGAGCGGACTTCCCGATGGGCAGAGAGCCTGTGGGAGCCCAGGGATGCTGACAGGAGGACTGAGCTGCTTTGCACTAGAATTTACAGTGACGGAAATGAAGGTTGAGAATTGGAGCCCAAGTGAGAGATTTTAGAAGGCAATATAGGTAAATTTGTCAGGCTTCCCAAAGGAGAGGATGCACCAGGGAAAGTGCATGGTGAGGAGGGTGTCTGAAAGCTCAATTAGAGGCAGCAATGTTTAGATCTTTCTAATAAGAATTCTAGAAATTCATTTTTTAATCTTGTTTTTATTAAAAATAAAACCATTCATTTTTAGCTTAAAATGTGTTAAAGCTCAAGTATTTAACCACAAAGGAGGTTATATCTTGTATTGAGGGTTATTTTGTTCTGTAACCTTTTTTAAAAGACTCTTTGCAACTAAAAGATATTTTGTATCTGACCTTAGGGAAAGTTGGCAGAGCTGGAGGCTTGGCATGAGGGGAACAGATGAGACAATTCTGGTGCCTAAAAACTCTGAATCCCCCTGCCATCCCTCTGCCCCCACTCACTCATCACTGGGCTGTGGGTGTTACATGCAAACACATTGGTTGAGGTTCTGTGGATGATCTCAAACCGCTGTTATCTGCAGGCACTGCAGGAAAGGATGAGGGAGAGAAGCAAGGAGCACTGTGTCTCCATCCCTGAGCTCCTGAAGGGCTTCTAGTCAGCCCTTGGCAGCTTAGCATCCAGGCTGTGAGTTTCTAGAAAGATTCCTATGGTGTGGCAAAAAGGCACCAAACTAGGAGTCTAAAGACCCAAGTTAGAGTCATGACTCTAATATAACCTAGCCGTGCAACATTAAGGATATCATTTCTCCTTTCTTAGCTTTGGCCTCAGTTTTCATATCTGTGAAATGAGGTTGTTAAGAGAGCTAAATTAGATTATCTGGGTTTTTCTTATCATTCATGGAGCAATTCATGGAAGTTACAAACTGACAAACTATGGGCTACATCCTGGCTGCAGCCATTTCTTATTTGCACAGTATTACAAAAAAAATTGTGAGCTAATATCTTAAGATCAGGCATTTTTACATAAAAATCAAGGTTTCTGGTTCTCTTAGAAAAAAATCAGATCTGGCAACATTGAGATCTACAGTATTACATACAGTCAGCTGGAGTAAACTACCCCATTTAGAGAGAATATACACTCTACTTGGCCACAATCACCACCACTCCCTATTTCCCTAATCTTAGAGTCAAGGGTCAGTTGCCTATTTATCAGAGACACTATGTTTTATCCTATGGAAGACAGGAATTTGGAAATCACTCTATATTTAATCTTTATAACAACTCTAAGCAGTAGGCAGAATTTTTACTCTCATTTTACATATAAGAAAACTGAATCTTATTGCTTTTCTGCCTAAATAGAATTATACATGCTTCACATTTGATTGGCACTTGCTCAAGGCCATATGGCTAGTAAATGACAGAGACCATATTTGATCCCAGGCAGTCAGCCTCAAAGCCCATGCTTACAATTACTTTGCTGTTCTGCTGGTCTACAAAAGGTACTATTAAACATGTGACTTTATTCAGATCATCACACTGTGGTTTAGGGAGCTGGTAGACCACCTGGGTAGCTTTTCCTACATTACCCTTGTTGCTGGGGAAAATTGACCTGCATAAGGATCAAAGCTATGAATAAAAAAGCGCAGAGAAAATGAGAACTGAGGTGGTCCAAACTGATGATTCAGTCAGTTGTTTTCATTTAAGAAAGGGAAACAGACCTTTGGAAAGGTTAAGCGACTTGCTTGTGGTCACATATTTATTAGAAATATCGATGCTAGGACTAGATAAGGAAAATAAAGTGAAGAAATTAATGCATTTGCCAGGTATATATTTAGACTCCCAAACTCACTTAGGTTGCAGTTGTGTAGATTTTACATGTACAAACATTTTGAGGGGGAGTCAGAATTACCTGGGGGAATTGCCTCCATTTTCTCCTTTGCTTTCAATAGATATTGTCCCCAAAATCTCAACAAGGGAATGATGTAGTCATGTCACATAGTTTCCTTCTGGAAACATAGAATGCCAAGAGAACAAATGTCATCAGACGTCATCTAGGCCAATCGTTTCATTTTACAGGTGATAAAACCAAGCAAGGCCCATAGGTGAGGGAACTTGTCCAAGACTGTTCAGGAAGTTGGTATAGAGCTAGACAGAAACCATTCCCTGTCCCACATCCCGAGCTCTCATTGTTTGGTGCCACTGCTGCTGTTAGCTTCCCACCCACTCTGCTCTAGTCTCTTCCTGGGAAGCTTTTTAATGATGTCATTTTGAGGCTCCAAGCTTTGTTCCCCAGGGGCTCTGTGAGGGGAGGACGGCTGGTCTAAAAATTGCTCACAGCTGGATTAATAAAAGAAGTAACACCTCTGAGTTCCTTCACTTCAGCAGGAAGGCAGGCAATGCAGCTGTTTCTCTCTCAGCATCCAGATGCTCCCAGGAAGGCGAAGATGTTTCTTGCTTTCCCACCTGACTAGATTGATATAAGCTTCATGTTGGTTGTGCACATAGACATCTCCCCCTCCAAGCAGCCTTCCCTGACTCCCCACAGGAGTGAGTGTTCCCTCCTCTGAGCTTCCTCTCTGCAATGTCAGTGGAGAAACTCCAGGCATACTTGTAGGGTAGCTGTTGCTGATCTCCTGAACTGTATTAGAAGCTGCTCGAAGGCAGGTACCAAATCTAACTCATCCTTTGCCCCCTAGCTCCCACTAACAGTGCACCTTGCACAATTATAAAAGGATAGTTGCCATTTATTCTAGGATTGTAATATATCAAGTTCTAGGCTAAGTACTTGGCATACTTTATCTCAGTGAATCCTCAAAGCCACTCTGCAAGGAAGGTATCACATACCCATTTTATGGATGAGGACACTGAAAGGTAACTTGTTTACAGATTTCACTGAAGAATTAATACATTAGAACCCCGCATTATGTGTGGCTCCTCCTTCCCCCTTCCCTTCACCCTCTACATTCTTCCAAGGCCCTCAAACTTGCCCAGCTTCCTCATGCCTCAGGGTTTTAACTGAACAGATTCCTCTGTCTTCATCACACACACCCCCTCCCCTTTACCCAATTAATTCTTGGCTCAGGTTTCCTTCATACAGCCTCTTCTAGGCCCTAAATGAAGCCACCCCTCTTGTAATTAGCTCTCATAGCTTCCCCAACTTTTCATTCATGACATTTACCACAATTTGTAATTCCATATTTTGTGGGATTATGCAATTACCATGTTTTCCCCACCAGTAACAAGCTCCTTGAGGACAGGCGCTTTGTCCGTTTCACTTGTCATTCTGTCCCCCTTGCCTGGCCGAGCATTCAATATAAAGTAGGCACTCGATAAACATTTATTGAATGAATGAACACATTACGTCAAAGCAGGTGCACCAACTACCATGCAAAGTAGAAAAAGTAGATGATCATCAATGAGAAACTAGATGGAATTGGTGATTAGCCATAAGGGACCAGCTAGGAAAGATCAGCTGCTTGGCTAGCAGAAATTGTGGAGGCCCAACAGGCTGCTGGTTCACTTTTAACAAAGCAGGCTCCCTGTTTGGACAAAAAAAGAATATGCTTAGGTTTTCCATTTTATCTTCTCAGTAGCTGCTAGGAGCCCATTGCTGTAATAGTCATCAACTGCAAATGAAAGAATAAGTTGGCTCATATCAGAAATGAGTATTTAAGGGCATCTCTATTACTTCCTCCCAAACACTTCATACTACTCAGTCTCTTGGAAGAGCTACTCTGTCGGCCCAGCCCCTAAAATGATGTGGGCAATCTTTCTTTTTTTTTTTTTTCCAAATTGTGTTTTCAAACTTCTACTTAAAGGAAGATGGAGAGTGGGAGGGTATGAACTGAAGTGACAGGAAAATCAATAGCAGGGTTTCAGAGTCATTCTGGATGAAAGGCTCAGAGGCCGTATGATAGAAAGGAAGAGAAAGGGAGGGGACAGTGGGGGATCTGTTGCAGGCCTCCCAGCTCCTCCCAAAAGGTGTGCTTCTTTTACACTGGGGGCGAGAAGAAATGGACACATGTAGATAAAAGGAGTGGCCGGATAGAACCCCAAACCTAAAGCTTGTACGTAGAAGTGTATAGAGAGGAGGCTGGAAGGCACGTGTGAGGTGTATAATCTGGCCAGGCCCTGCATTTTTTATCTACTCCAAGTCCAAAAAGGCAAAGGATTGGAACATGGTGTCACATTAAGTCAACACAAGGGTCCAGATAGAACCTCAATTCTTGATTCCCACTGCAAGGGTCTTTCTGTTACATCAAAATTCCTTACACAGTAGGTAGTCCAATGTGATAGGCAGACCAATGGCCTCTTAAAGATGTCCATGTCCTAATTTCCAGAGCCTGTGAATATGTACCTCACGTGGCAAAAAGGACTTTGCAGATATGATTAAGTAAAATATCTTGAGAACGGGAAGTTTTCCTGGATTACCTGGATAGGTGCAATGTAATCACAAGGGTCCTAATAAGAGGAAGGCAGAATAAGAGAAAGAGATGTAATGATAGAAGCAGCGGTCAACCCAGGTGGCAAGGTAGTGGGGGGCAGGAGGCATGGCCAAGCGAAGGAGTTCGACAGCCTGGCTGAAAGTTTCAAGTCTGACTTCTCGAGGCCAGTGCAGTAACAAGGTGTGGAAAAAGATAAAAGACTCAGGTAAGCAGTGAAGCAGTGTGTACAGCGCATGCCTTTATCTACTTATCCCTGGAAGATGAGATATTAATTAAGGACTCATCCTTTGAACAGTCACCACCGTCTCCTACAGCAGCAGGTCAGCAGGAGTGATAAGCTGGTGCTGGGGAAGGAAGTCAGATTCTCTGCTTTTCTCTAAGATTCCCAAGCTCCAGAGTGTTCCCCAAGCCAGGAATCAGTCCTTTGGCCAGATAACCATCAGCTCCACACAGGAAAGTAGGGAGTGTGGGAAAGCTGGCTGGGGCAGTGGAACGAGTCCTGGACAGAAGTTCCCATAGAACTGTGCCTGGCACACACTGAGTACTCAAGATGTGGTGGTGGTGGTGGTGGTGGTGGCCCCAGCTCTGTGTAACCTTAGAGAAGCCGTGCAGTCTTTCAGTGTCTCCCTTCCCTCTTATGCAGAAGGCAGATGAAAGAAATTGCTTGCTGAGCCCTCCTCTCAGAGCAGTTGGGAGGTGCTCAGCACAGTGGTAGGTGCCTCTTAAGTATTTACTGAATGACTGTTAACCACAAGCCCTTTAAAAATGTAAGTTCTCGTTCTTTCAGCAGCCATCTGAAAATGCAATAAGATGTCGGGGCAGGTGGTGAGCTTCCCATCACTGGGTACATTCAGAGAGTAGCTGAGAGAGGAGGTGCTTACCTGGAAAGCCAGTTTAAGCTCCCCTCTGGGGACATGGTGCTATTCTGAGATTTAGCTTCAGAGCCCCACAATGAGAGTTCAAATCCCAGCTGAGCTACTTGTTAGGTGTGTGCTTTTGATTAAGTTCCTTAATCTCACGGATCTTTGGTTGCCACATCTCTAAAACTGCGATAATAATCGTACCTGCCTTGTATGATTGTTTGGAGAATTGAGTGATATAGTGGACGAGTAACTGATTTATTGAGCCATTGACATGAACTTGCTTTTTTCCTTCTATTTCTGCCTCTAGTTCTCCCCAGTCAAATCCACCATCTCACCCATTTGATCACTTCAGCAGATGCCAAAACATTCTGGTCTTTTAAAGTCAAGTTCAATTTAGGTCTCATTTCTTCCCTCCTCCTAGTGTGAGTTGGACCCATGGCTCAAGAAACAGAACTAGAAGTGGGGCAGGGGCTTGGCCTGCTCATTCACACCCCCTCCCCCCTGCACCTTGAAGCAACCACCTCCCTCCCTCTCTGATTCTAGGTGGTCTCTCCTTCCTCCTCTGAGGTCCACTGTCCAAGGCAGGCAATTGGTGTGTTACCCATCTGACCTCCTGGGTGGGAAGAGGTGTCCTGGTCTCCCAGAGGGTCAGATGGTCTCTGCTAATGTGGTGGTCTTTGTATTGGCGATTTATCTGCTTCTCCTAGGTGGCATTTAATTTAGCATAAGGGCAGCTCAGACGACCACCCAGAGAGGGGCAGCGTGTTCATCTTGTAGCCCTGCCAGGACTTCATGAGACCACCTTCTCCTCTCTTGCCAGCTATAGTTCCTTTCAGAAGCCTCTAGCTCCTTCACACAGAGCTGCTGGATCAGAAAATTAAGCTGACAGAGACAGATTAACAGGAAAAGAGCATAAAAATGTATGTGAGTTTTAAGTGACCTGAAGAAGCCTGAATATTTCTATGCTAGTTTGATGAAGAGCAGACAGTCCTGAAGGAGTATGATAGGGCAAGAAGTGTGAGGTAAATGTAGTAAACCGGGTGAAATCTAGCAAGGCCTCTTGGTTTAGATTCTTCTTCTTGTCCCTTTGACTTCAGAGATGATGATGATGCTTTCTTCCAGGTGTAGGCAGGCGGCAGCTAAACTGTAGCCAGTACTTACTACCTTGAGTTGTGAATTGTAGTGAGCACTTCCAAAAGGGGCTCCAGGGGCAGAGGCAGGCTCCGTGCACCCTGAGAGGGGTTTTATGACCTTCCTCAGAGGAGGGGTGGGTGTCATTGTGACCTTTGTCCTTCTTCTGTTTTCTCACATTCCTTCAACTTAAAATATTCGGTATGCCAAGGTGCTATATTTTGGGATAGTATTTTCTGAACTCCATCATCACTTAAGTATCCCAGGCAGCTCCACCTGTCCTCCTTGCCTTCCCCAGCAGCAGGCTCTGGACACTGTTACTGATGGTCCTCATAGCAACAGGATGAATAGCAGCGCTATTGGATCCTTTGCTCTGGACCTTAGGTGCCTGTCCCAGGGCAAAAGATAAGTTCCTCCAGCATCCTGTTCTATAGAGAAATGTTTCATGCAGCAGATAGTAGGTGTTCTCCACAATGTAGCTGTTGGTTGCGTAACACACTCCCTGTACTACCTTTTTGCCTTCCCCTTTGCCACTTGCCCACTGTGCTCCAGGCTATGGAACTTCTTCAGGTTCCTCAGATTTGCCCCCCTCTTCTTACATTCCATTCCCTCGCCCTGGGGCATGCTTCTCCAACTCCACTGTCCCCTAGCTAACTCTTTTCAGTCACTTAGGTCTCAGCTGGAAGATGGCATCCTCAGGGAAGTCCTTGCTGACCATCCTGAATGAGTCAGGTGGTACTCTGGCTAGGTATTCCACAGCACCTGTCCTTTCCTGTTAGCGTGCATTTTTGTTTTTAGCGAGCTTATTTTTCTGCTTCTCCTGCTATAATGCAGGAACATGTCTATTGCGTTATCACAGGCCTTGCCTCTAGCACAACAGCTGGTACAGGTGTTGAGGTGCTCAATACCTGTTTGTCGAATGAAAAAAAATTAGCTGTTCTTTATAACAGCAGTTTTTTGGTGAATTTCCCGTATCCTGAGGGATTGGGAGGCTTAAGGAATGGAGAACTTAGAGAGCCTCTGCTCTTCCTCCTGAGAGGCAAAGAAACCTGTGAACAGTGGGTGCAACACCCCCCCTTGCCTGGGGCAAACCTCATTCTGCCTTCCCACAGAGCTTCCCCGCACCCAGCCCAGGGTGATCACTGTCAGCAGATTTGACAAGGCCTACGGAGCTATGTGGAAAGAGAAAGAGAAAGAAGAAAAAAACTGGAAGCCAATTCTATGAAGCTATAAAGTCACCAGGACTCATTTCCCCGCTAAGGGCCTCCCTCCCTAGGGTCTGTGTTAATGGAGCAGTTAGTAACAGTTCCATCTGAGAACTATGGAGATAGTTAAGGGCTTGAGACCAAGTCTAAGGCCATTAACCAGCTAATAGGTGAGAAAGAATGCGTGGGCCAGCACTTGCACAGCTGTCAAACACCGCTGGGCTGTGCAACAAGGCAGAATCCCCTTTTGGATCCCTTCTTCTGTCATCCACTGGTCATGTGACCTTGACGAAACTAGCTAAGCTCTCAGAACCTGATAGGCAAACAGGGATTCGTTCATTCTACAAAGATTGCTGAGTACCCACTCTGTGCCAGAGCCAGGGATTTCATTCCTTCCTTTTCTGTTGGTTTTAAGGAGACGGAATGCTGACTCAAATGCTTCCATGCAGTTGACAGAAATGAAGAGGTAGGGGAAAAACTAGGGTGTGCACACCTGGTTTTAAAGGAGCAACAGATACTCCAGCTGGTTGTTGCCATGTGGGGATATGACCCAGCATAGCCAGAGTTTCTGTTACTTTTAGAGAATCTGAAAATCTATATTCTTATGTGAACTCTTATTATTTTAAATATTGGCAACTAATTCAAAATTTTAAAAATGTCCATGCAGGTCAAACATGGGCTAGATTTGGCTAGCTGGTGACCTCTGGGAAAGGCTATGAGATAATTAATGTAAAGGACCCAACTCAGAGTATCTATTCTTAGCTTAGCTTGTATCAGTATTATTATGATTTATAATACCTACTCAGTTCCCAGAGAGCTCTTGGGCCCAGGAGGGAAAATTGGGTACACTAATGTAAAGGTATAACCTATAGTTGAACATGTTAATGTGTACCACAAGATATCTGTAGAGGATGGAGAGATCATTTCCCTAAAACAGAAGGCAGACTTTTTGAAAGATGTGGCATAGTCTGGGCTCAGAAAGACTTATGAGACCCAGAGGTCCTCAGCCACAAGATCACACAAAGTGTTTTACCAGCTTCTTTATTCTGATAAGGTAACATCATCTGATGTTTTTGGATGGGAAGACTCAATGTCATCATAAAGATGATAATTCTCCCTAAGTTAATTTATAAAACCTAGGTAGTCCCAATAAAAATATCTTCAGATTTTTTTTTGTAGCTAATTAAGTTGAGTAAAAAGTTCATTTGGAAGAAAAATAAGTAAGAATAGTGAGGAAAATCCAGGGGAAAAAAAGGAACAAAGAACAGGGGCTAGGCCTACTAGCTATTAAAATATGCTATAAAGCCTCTATAATTGAAATAAAACAGAACAGAAAAGTCAGGAAAATACTCATTCATATGCAAATTTTATATGTGATAAAGACAATAGCTCAAATAAGCGGAAAAATAATGGACTTTTAAGTTATATGCAAAAAATTGGGAAGCAACATAGACAAAAATTGGATCCTTTTCTCATATCATACGCCAAGATAGATCTCAAATGGATCAGAAATGTAAATATTAAAAAGGAAACCATATAAGCTCTAGAAGAAAACATTGTTTAATTGATCTATAGCGTTGGAATAGGGAAATCGTTCCTAACTATGACTCAAAATCCATAAGCAATAGGAAAAAAAATATAAAATGATTACATTAAAAATTTTTTTTGAATGGCAAAAGTTGTTACAAGCAAAGGGAAAAGATAAATGGTAAACTGGGAATAATATTTGCGATTTATATCACAGAGTTTATATATCTAATATATAAAAGAGCTTCTAAAATTAGAGAAGAAAAAGACCAATAACTCTAGAAAAACAGGCTAGAGAACTGTACCAGTAGTCCACAGAGAAAGAAGTGTAAATGGCTCTTAACTTCTTGAAAGATGCTCAGATTTGTTCATAATAAGATAAATATAAATTAAAACTATACTGAGATATAATTTCTCCTCTATTCAATTGAAAAAAAATAAAATTTTGACAAATTTGCTGTTGGTGAGTCTCTGGAGAAATAGGATCACAAGTTTTGCTGACAGAAATACACATCGTCCAATCCTTATGGAGGAGAATTGGACACTATCTAGAAAAATTACATAATATTTACCTTTGAACCAACAATCCCATTTCTAAAAATATAACTCAAAAATACAGTAGCAAAATATGAAGAAATATATGCACAAGGCTATTCAGTGAGAACTATTTGTAGTAGTAAAGGCTTGGAAACAACACAAATATCCATCCAAGGAAGACTGAATAAAAAGTGTAGTACATTCATACAGTGACGAGGCAACCAACCAACTTGGTCTGGGACTGATGAAACTTTCATCACTACCAGGAAAGTGCTGGACACATGGAGATGAGTTAGTTACTTTTACAATTGAGGACTTTGCAATTGTAAAGAAGGAATGAGCAATATCTTTTTTTAACTGTATGGAATGAACATCAGAATACATAGTTACATGAAAAAAAGTGAAGTGGAGGAAAGTATAGAGAATATACTACAATTTCTCTAAATAAGGGATGAATACAAAGCATACACACCTGCTATGTTAACAAAAAAAGAACAGAAAATAAACCATAAATATTATTTTTAATTGTTACATATAGAGAAATGGAAGGAATAGGGTAAAAGGTACAGGAATACCAGCCAGACTTCTAAGATTAAATCTCATTTTGTAGATTTGATTTGGAATCATACAAACATTCTTTATAATTATAAAATAAAATTAAATTACAAAAAGCAACTCCTAAAAGCAAAAGAATATAACTTTGCTCCTGGCAATGATAGAGTAACTAGGACTGGACCAGTGCTTCCAGCATGGGAAAGCATATAAAGTAAATGTTTTTAGATGTTGCACAACAGGCAGTAGAGGACTATGATCCATCAGAGAAATTGCCCTGGCTCTCTGCTTGAAAGTACTGCTCCAAACCATGCAGCATAGGGTGGTGGAGTTCAAGCAGAGCATAGCAGTTTTGCTGAGATGAGGGACCATGTTCTAGAATTCAAGGCTGCCGAGGCAGTTGAAATTGCAGGACTGGGAACCAGACAGGAGTGTGTACATGGAAAGAGCTATGATATCTGCATAATTGTCCCTTAAGTCTTCAGCCAGATACAAAGAATAATGCACAAGGCTAGATTATGGAAAGCCAGGCAAAGAACAGTTACAAAAGAACTGTGAATTAAATGCAGATTCTAAAAGTCTCATCATCCAGAGACCTGCTGAACTCTCTAGGCATTCATCTGAGATACTGGAAAAGCCACATCTTAGAGTGAAGGACTCTTATAGCTCCAGAATAAATACTATTCTAGACATAACTTTACAAAGCTTTAAAACAAGCTTTTACATGATCAAGCTGATCCACTGCCTGCCAGAAAAATAATTCAAAACTCTCTAAAGGAAGATACCAAATATCAGACTCAACAACATAGTATCTGCAATATCCATCATACAAACAAAAGTTGTTAAACATGTGAAGAAACAAGAAAAGGAGACCATAACCAGGAAAAATAAATTGTCTATAGTAATCAAGAGAAACAGATCCAAAGATGACAGAGATATTGTAATTAGTAGACAGGGCTTTAAAATAATTACTATAAATGTATTTTAAATATTTCAAGGATAATAGGTAAATCTATGGAGGAATATCAGTAGAGAAATGGAAACTATAAACAAATCAAAATACCAAAAAGTATAATATTTGAAATGAAAAATTTAGCGAATAGGCTAAACAGAAGATGGGGCACTGCAGGAGAAAAGATCAGTGGTCTTGAAATAACAATAGAATCAATCTAAAGTGAAACACAGAGAAAAAGCTTTTAAAAAATGAAGAGTTTCAGTGACTTTTAGGATAATATTAAGCAGTCTAACATATGTGAAATTAGAATTCCAGAAATAGAGAGGGGAGAGAAAGAGAAAGAAAAATATTAAAAATAAATAATGGCCAATTTAATTTACTTAAATTTGTTGAAAAATATCAGTTTACTTCAAAGAGCTCAATGAACCTCAAGCAGGATAAAGACAGGGAACAAATAAGCATAACATGGTCAAATTGCTTAAACCAAAGAAATAGACAACATCTTAAAAGTAGCCAAGGCCAAAAGATGCATTATATGCTAGAGAAAAATGGAAAACTACCCATGTTCCTTAAAAACAATGTAAGCCAGGAAAAAAAAAAAAGTAATGATATATTGAAAGTAGTGTGAAGCGAGGGGAAAAAACAACCCTGTCAATCTAGAATTCTATATCCAAGGAAATAACCTTCAAAAATGAAAGCAAAATAAAGACATTTTCCGAAGAACAAAAACTGAAAGGATTTGTTATAAGTAGATCTGCACTGCTAGAAATACTAGTTTTTCAAATGAAACATGAATCTAGCAGAAGAAATGAAGAAAGCTAAAATAATAAATATGTAGGGAGACATAAGTGTCTTTTTCCTCATTCTTAATTTTTAAAAACATAGTGACTGGTTTAAAGCAAAAGCAATAACGTATTGCGGAGTTTATAACATATGTGAAAATAAAATGTATGATAATAACCAAAAGGATGGGTAAGGGGTAAATGGAAACATACTGTTGTAAATTTCTTATATTACATGTGAATTGAAACAATATTAACTTGTAAGTAGACCGTGATAGGTTAAGGATGCATATTGTTTCCTTAAATAAACTATTAAATAAAAACAGAGAAGTCTATCTAAAAAGCCAACAGCAGAGATAAAATAGAATACTAAAAGTAAATAATTCAAAAGAATGTAAGAAAGGAGGCAAAAAGGAAAGAAAACATATGAACAAATATGAAGCAAATAGCAAGATGGTAGACTTCATGCTAGCCACATCAATAATTATGTGACTTTAAATTTATATAGCCTAAACACTCAAATTCAAAGGCAGAAATTTTCAGATTGGATAAGAAAGCAAAGCCCAACTGTATGCTGTCATTAAAAAATGCTCTTTAAATATAAAAGCACAGATAAGGTTGAAAGTAAATAAATGTGTAAAAGATATGACATGCAAATAATAAGCATAAGAAGGCTGGGGCAGGCAAAGATGTTTTGGGCAGAACACAGAAAATTCTAACCATAAAATATTGATAAATTTATATTCCTCAAAATCAAAACCTTTTTCTCATCAAAAGACCATTAAGAGAATGAAAAAGCAAGCCACAACTTGAAGAAAATATGTGCAATACATATATCTGACAAAGGAATTTTATCTAGTATATATAAAGAACTCTGAATTCCCACAACCCCCCTCCTTGGGTTCAGTGATTTACTAGAATACTCACAGAACTCAGGGAAACACTTATTTATGTTTACCCACTTATTATAAAGGATATAGGTGAAAAGTCAGATAAAGAGATACACAGAATGAGGTCCTCGAAAGCACAGGAGCTTCTGTCCCTGTGGCATTGGGGTACACCACCCATGTGGCACATGGATGTGTTCACCAGCCTGGAAACTCTCAGAACCCCATAATGTGGGGATTTTTATGGAAGTTTCATTACATATATATGATCAGCAATAAACTCAATTTCTAACCCTCTACCCTCTCTGGAGAATGAGGGGTGAGGCTGTAAGTACCAAGGGTCTAATCATGGCTTGGTCTTTATGGTGACCAGCCCCTATCCAGGATCCCACCAACAGTTGCCTCATTAGAACAAAAGATAATTCAAACACCCATTTAGAAGGGTTTTAGGAGCTCTGTGTCAGGAACTAGAGGCAAATAGATGATTGATAGCTAGCTAGCTAGATGATAGATAGATAGATAGATAGATAGATAGATAGATAGATAGATAGATAGATAGATAGACAGACAGACAGACAGACAGACATTTTTTTTTTCACAGATAGAAAGTAGCTTTCTAGGCTATGGGCTGTCTATATCTTGTGAAGGATATGAGTTACATGGGTATAGTTAAAGGTCATCAAACTGTAAACCATGTGTAAAGACTTTAAGAACTGAGCATTTCACTGTGTAAATTATACTTCAATTAAAAAATAGAAATAAAAATTTTAAGTAAACTTAATTACGTATGTATTGGTGGCATAAACACAAATAAAGAAATATTCCAAGTGACTTTACAATAATTTGACTGCACATCCTTGGTAGTATATACTCCAAGGACAAAAATAATTGCAAGAAATAAATCATAAACTCTCTTCAGTGATCACATTATTGGTGGAACTATTGGTATTATTATTATTTTCAGACTGTATCATAGGATAAAGAAAATTCATAATTAAGTGATATTCTAATGTTATCATTGTCATCACTGAGAACCTGGATTTTCAATTTAGGAAAAAGGTGATATGGGTGGAAGATTTAAAAATGGTTAAATAAAAAAAATCCTAAAGTACTTAATTAAAGTAGGAAGAATTAATATTGAACACATCACATACTTTATCCTTAAAAAAATTTGTAAGCTCTGTTTTGAAAAGGCCTAAAAATAATAACCAACTGGTGCCAATAAGCTCCCTTAATAACCTGTTATGATCATGAAATATCATTTTCCACCAATAATAACTAGGGATTCTTAGAGAGTGGCTGATTCAGATCAGGAATAATTTTTTTTTAATGTACAAGATGAGCCTAGGACATCTTACTCTTGGTAACAAGAAGACTTTGAACAACTGCTAAGGTCATATTAAAAGGACTCAGTAATGAACTTGAAAAAGAGGTTTCCACTGGCCAAATATGAGATAATTTAAGCATCAGTAAGGATAATAACTTAATGGATTGAAACACATTTAATATGTTTAAATCCATGAATTCATTATGATGTTAAAACAAAATAAGACTAATTAGATACCACAAAGAATGCAAGATAATCAACTTTTGAAAATTGAAAATTGGTGAAGAAATGGAAAGAATCAAGTGTTTATCCTACATTCTATATTCAAAATATATTACTAGAAAGCTAATAGCATTAAATGAGGGGATATTTCTCTTTCTAGAAACATTCCAGGTAATAAACAAAGCAAAATATTACTACTTTGCAATTCCTTGTGAATTAATTAATCTGGCAATGGGCAGCAATAGCTATTACCATCCAAAGCAAGTCAGTTAGACATTATGAACCTCCTAGTAGAAGAACACAGCATCACCTATGAAACAGTCTTGGTGAAAGAAAAAAAGAAACAATCTGATGAAGCCTGAGATGTAACTACAGAGGGCATAGGAACATTTTAGACAACACCATGGGGATGCAGTCTGTAGTACTGATCTGTGGGATATACTCTACAGGACAACTTGATTTCTTCAACAAATTGAAAGGAGAGAGAGGGAGAAGTGCTATATAGGTTAAAGAGACTTAAGTGCCATATCAACCAAACCAAATATGTGGCTCTTATTTGAATCTTAATCCAAATTCAGAAAGAAAAGACTTTATGAGAATTGGAAATATGAACACCAAAACTTTAATAATATTAAGGAAATAAAATTTTTTGATGTGGTAATGTAGTTTGTAAGAGTTATTATTTTTTGAAATACATACTGAAATTTTTACAGCTGAAATAATTGTAGGGGTTAAAGGGATCTGGGGACACATCAAGAAAAAAAATGTATGACCATGAGAAGCATTAACATACAACAAGCTTTTTTGGGTGACACTTAGACAGTTTCATGAGATGGGGAGTCCATCCAAAGCTTAGGGCAGGAAAGGGGCAAGGGAACACCCAGGGGAGAAAGGGTCCTTATGTATCTTGATGATGTCTGTCACTCATCAACACAATGAGAAGTCTTTGGGTTGGAGAACTCAAAAGGGCAGGTTGGGGACTCATAACCACAAGGCTTCATCTTATCATAGGTCAGCAGGTGAGGTTTCTGGGGTTTGCAAAGCAGACAGGCTCTAAATGGCTAAAAATCTGCTTGTTTGGGATGTTTTGAAAATAAATGGATGTGTAAAATTTAAGTTTGGCTCCTTTGGGCTTTTAAGCTAATGGCTCTAGCCTGCAGTGAAAAGGGGAAGATATAAACAAACTAGGGGCCAATACACAGGGGCCATCTTTGGCTCATTTATAACAATATATGATTTCTGAGATTTCCCAAAGCAATCTGAGAGGGGAGAAGTGGGTAATGAAATGAGAATGGTTATGAGTTACTTATTGTTGAGGCTGGGTGGTGGATATATGCGGGTTCATTAATACTCATACTGTTGAATAGGTTTGAAATTTTCTCTATGAAAGAATAAATATTCCCTGTTTTTTTGTGACCCTGGGAAGATTTTCCTCTCTCATCACAAGCTAGGTCTGAAAACCCTTCCCAAGAGGCTTGGCTTTCCTCTGGGGCTTGAAAGACTTGCTTTTCTGGAGACAGCTCCTAAATTTCAGTATCTGGAAGAGCATCTTGAACCCCTAGTCCCTTGGCAGAGACTCAGGAGGAGACAAGGAAAGAACAAAAAAGGTAACAAAAAGCGGAGGACCAAGAAGGATGTGGGATTTAGGAAGCCAGGAGAGTGGAGGGAAAGAAGGAAGCCCAGTAAGGTGAAAGACCACCCCCCACCACCACCACCACTAAGGCCACCTTTTCTCTTATTATTCTGCTCTAGGGTAAGCCCAAGCAAACGCACCATAGGAAACCAGTACTTGAGAGTAATCTGGGAAGAGAAGTAGGTGGGAGTAATGAAATGAGATTGGCCATGAGTTGCTGATTGTTGAGGCTGGGAGGTGTGTACATGAGGGTTCCTTAATACTCTCTATGCTTTTGTGTTCAGTACTAGTAATCCACTTGCTGTGTGACCTTGGGCAGATCCCATCACCTCTCTAGGCCACCACTTCCTCCTCAGTGATCTGACCTCCTCATGTACAGAAGAGGGAGAAATGGCTATTTAGGAGTGCAGAGTAAAGGGCTTGCCTAAGGTTACATGTGTTATCAGGAATTTTTCATTAAGAGATCACTGAGCAGTAAACTTTAGGAAAGAGGAGAGGGCTGATGGAAAAGGACCAGCAAAGAAAGTGGGGATGGTAGGGGTGGCACAAAACGAAATGTAGAACTTGCTGAGTGTATTCCCAGCTGGATAAGGAGGGAGAGATGGAGTCATGGGCATAATTTAGAGAAATCCTTTAGTGCAACACTGTGATAGAAATCACCCCATCACTCCCCGGCTCCCCAAGCCTGACTCTTGAATCATCAGTGAGTAATGATGCTGAGCCCCACAGGCAGACACTCAGATTTGGATTTGAGCTTCAGTCCTTTGATTTGTTTTGTTAACATACTAACAGTATCCCTGCAGGTTCTTTACTTCAAGGGCCTGAGGGTTTGGGATCTGAGGTCCTGCAGCTACTGTGTGAAGAGAAGGAAAACAAAGGGGAAGGGAGGTTTTGCCACAGGCACCAAGATGAACTGCTTTGGCTTCACAGTTAAGGCTTCAGGCTGTGGATTCCAATCCTAGCTTCACCACTTCCTAGTTGTGTAACCTTTGTAAACTCTCAGAGCCTCCTCACCTATAAATCAAGATTCCTAAGCTGGATTCCTTACAGTTTCCAGCTTAGAGTGTCCTGGTGAAGATTAAAAGAGCAAATATATACGAGGCACTTCGTTTTCTGTGATAAAAAGGTAAAGGAGCCATGGTTTCTGGTTGTAGGGAAGTCATAATCTAGTAGGAAAGATTAAGCTAGGGGTACACATAGCAATATTGGAAGGCATAAAGTGCTAATGTCTTGATGGTAGAAAAGATAAAGTGTCAGATGAGTACAGAAGAGAGAAAAGATCATTCCTGTGGCCAAGGGCAGGACAGACTCCAGGGAGTGGTGACATTTTAGCTGGACTGAGAATGAATAAAGTTTGGGAAGCAGAGGCCAGATAGCAGGAGCGAGAGTGAATAGGAGCCCAAGGTGGCTTCTTGGCAGAGGGAGGTGTGTATGGACAAGGTCAAGAACACTGGTTGGCTGAAGAGTAACCTTTATGATGAGACGTGCAGGAGCTAAAGCTGAGAAGGGGCTGGAGCTGGCTTCTGGATTGAGCACTTTTGGATATAAGGAGCGGAGAAACACTCAAGCTCACTTTGGAAAGCAGAGTTATTTTAAGGGGGCAATGCAGGAAAACCCAGCAATAAGAGGGAATAGGGATTTTAAGAGTGTTGGGTTTTGTGGAAGCTGGGTGATTGGCTCCTTTATTTAACAAAAGATTACTTAGTACCACTGGGTACCTGGCAGTGATCTAGGTCCTGGGAACAAGGTTTCTGCATTTGTGAACAAATAATAAACATGGAACAAATCAATAAGATAATTTCACATAGTAGAAATGTTGTAGAGGAAATAACAAGCAGAGTATCGGGATCGTGGCTGCCAGGGGCAAGGGGATCTGCATTGATTAGGGGTCCGATGGGCTTAAATGGGGAAGGAGCTTTCCGAGCTTAGACCTGAGTGGTGAAAAAGCTGGTTAGCAAAGATCAAGGGGGAGGGTTGCTGGCAGAGGGAACTGTGAGTGCAGAGGTTGAGGATGGAAAGAAAGGAGAGGAAGCCAAAGGAAGCCAGGTGGGCAGGGCCAGATCACAAAATTGTTATCCTGTTAGACTATGGCAAGGGGTTTGGAATTAATTCTCAGAACTATGGGAAGAGAGTTAAGCGTTCTCAGCGGAGGAGTGACATGATGTGTAGGGCGTGGTTACAAGCCAGCTGCAGCTGCTGTGTGGGAATGGATTGTCAGAGGAAAGCCTGGAGGCAGGAAGGCCAGGTAGGAAGCCTTCCCAGTGTCCATGCCGGGGATGGTGTGTTCTGGATCCAGAGAAGCTCTGGGAGCTTGAAGGGGGAGTTTGTGCATTTTCCTCACTGGGGACCTGATGATTTATGGTGCATCCGTGAAACATTCTGCAACCACAGCTCTGGTGCGGATCTGAATACATTGCCACAGAGACGCCCAGGACGTGAGAGACAAAAAGTGTATTGTACAACTGCATAGACATTTTATGAGCCCAACCATGTAAAATTAAATTCTCAATTCTATATCGGTTTATCTACAGATGAAAAGACATCTGGGAAGATATTAAGTTCTTATCAGTGATTTTTCTGAGAAGCAAGGGTTTGTTTTGCTTTTGCTTTTTTACTTTGTTCTTCAGACTTTTCTGAGTTAAATTTTTTTTTTCAGTGAGTATCATTTATACTAGTGTAGTAACTTGGAAAAAAAGAAGGAAGAGAGAAGGAAGGGGAGAAGGAAAGGAGGGAGGCAAGGTGGGAAGAAAGGATGGAGAGAGGAGGAAAGTAGGAAGAAAATAAAAGACCAACCCCTCTGTGCCCCTAATCCTGCCTCACACTGTTCCCCAGCATAGGGCTATGAAAGGCAGCTGGACCAACTCCAGATGTGTATCTCCCAAGGACATCACCAGAGCCCTGGAGAGTTTCTTTC
This sequence comes from Macroglossus sobrinus, assembly GCA_004027375.1. Classification (NCBI taxonomy): domain Eukaryota; kingdom Metazoa; phylum Chordata; class Mammalia; order Chiroptera; family Pteropodidae; genus Macroglossus; species Macroglossus sobrinus. The sequence goes on from PVKZ01002188.1 coordinate 242,361, forward strand.
TAAAAGGATGATTAATGAAGGATGATTAATCCCGCTACCACGTGCGTGGCTCAGGTGCGCAGAGCAAAGATCCCTCTTGAGAAGCCAGCTTTGAATTTAAGAGGCAGGAAGCAGAGATGGTGCCTTCGAAGGCCCCCTCCCCCATGTGCACACTCTCTGAAACTGCCAAGCTGCCTTTAACCACCTGTAGAGCGTTGCCAAGGCATCCGTGGGCAGGAAGGAAGTGTCCGAGGGGAAACAAACCAGAGTGTGGAGAGGGTAGGACAGCTGCAGTCTTGAGACCCTGGCTCAGCTGGGTGAGCTCGGGAAGGTTTCTTGATAATCTCAGAAGCGGAGCTCACCAGACAATGAGATGGTCAGGACGGAAAGAAAATGGGAGACAGTGGAGGAGGCACGCTCGTTGTGGAGCTTACTGAGTGACTCCTGCGTGCCAGTCATTGTCACTTGGCGTGTATGGTTACAAGCTTCTGGCCTTCCAGGTGTGTTTTGTTTCACCAGTGTTGTTTAAAAACTGAAGTAGTTGCTAAGGCGAGTTTTTACACAAAGATCTGAATTTCTGGGTTTTTTTCTTAGAAAATTGGGAGAGTACCATCAATCAGGTGGAGCTGAGTGGCAGCTTCCACTTCCAGACCGTGCTGTCCTGCTGACCACCATGCAACGCTCACTCATGTCCGTTGCTCCCTGGGGCCATGCAGCCATGTGCCTTTCTTACCCCTGACGTTTAATAGCTTATTACTCCTCAGACAAAACTATGATGTAGAACTATTTCCATATTATGGAATAGGAAACAGAGGCTCAGAGAGGGTAGATGACTTACCCAAGATCACAGAGCTTTTAGTGGCAGAGTCAGGATTTGAACCGCTGACTTAAGAGCCTCTGCCTTTGGCAGTGGGGCATAGAACCTGACCAGTGAGTCATCCCCCTCACTAAGATTCCTTTTTAGAGAAAGAACTGGTCTTCCAGTCTAAGACAGCTGGCCCCTGTTGAGTACAAAGGGGTATAGACACAGCAGTAGGAGGCTGGGAGGTTTCTCACCTATGATGGGGAGAAGGTGAAGGAGCATAAAGGTTTTAAATCTATGCTGAACCTCCTGTTGCCTGAGGTTAGGCCTGAAGAAGGGGGGAAGCATAACCTGAGTGGGGGGGGGGCACTGTGCCCCCATCCTCATTTCCATATTGAGACCACAAGCAGCTTGCCTCTTTCTCTTTTCTATGTCAGGGTTCCATTTAAAACCTCCTTTGGGCAAAAGGGGATTTTGCTGCTCTAAACTAATTTGAAAAAATTTGACATTTTGAGTTTGTGTCAGAAAGCTGTAGATATATATTTTGTATGTAGCTAAGAAGCTATCACCAGGAACTGTCAAATGTGCCCTGGCCAGCTTCTTATCTTCAGCTTTCAGGAGGGGCCTCCTGCTAGATCAGCCTCCCACCCACTGCTCCTGAAAGGGAGCCCGTTCACAGGACTCCCAGCAGGGCCTAGAATTTGTTTGCGCGGATTTGCATAAAAAGCTTCACTCAGTGAGATTCGCTGAGATTCACTGAATGCAGGTGAGATTCAGAGTCCCCCAGGGCAATGATTTTCTCTTTGAATTCCATTTTCTCTTGAGAAGCAAACACTTCAGTTCTCTGGTTTTCTCCCTCCAGTAGACCTACATCCCCTTCCTTTCTGTTATTCCTACAAGTCACGCACACAGAGACACAGATACACATGCATTCATATGCATACACACATGCGTGCACTCACACATAAATGCACATGCACACACACCCAATAAGCTTTAAGTCAATGAATAAGTGACTGTTTTGTTTCTGTCACAGATGAATCCTGGAGTTTAACTCTGGCCTATTGTAAAGTCTGGCTGGGGTGCAAAGGAAAAGCTCCCATTCCTGCTTGCCTGAGAAGCACCTGTCATTGGTTTGGGCATGGCTGTGTGGCCTCCAAAGAGACTTTAGTGAAATCCTGCCCTGTGGACTGAGGCTCGAGTCTGTCCTGAAATCTGGGGAGAATCTGAAGGCCAGCCAGTTTGGGAAAACCTGCGGAAAACCCTCCCTCTCTGTTCCTAGGATGCATCTCAATTCCTGGCAAAGAACTTCAGACATGCCATCATCCAGGCATTGTCACCAACCCAGCACATGGGGAGTGACTCTAATAGTAAGAAGTCACATCACTATAAGGGATGGGATGAAAGCTTTGAATGATCCTCCCAGCAGCCCAAAAGCATAACATGGAGATATATGCCATTTAATCAGAGACCCAGACCCGCTAAGACACCTAGATGGCTCTGTCCTTGGGCCTTGGGGATGGGATGAATGGGCTTCCCACCTCACCAACCTGCCCCCCATTTCCTGGCTGGACCAGGCATCCTCAGGGACCTACATGGGACTCCTGTTGGGTAAGGCTCCAAATCCACTTCCATCTTCTGGGCTGGGTCCCCCACACTCCTCTTCTCCTTCCATATCATCCCACCCCCACCCCAGCCAGCCCAGTTTGTTCACCTCTTCCTAGATCCCTCACCAGCTTTCTCCTCAGTGTCTCCACACCCTTACCTTTCTGTCTTTACACAGCTTGTGGCCATGTTCACTCTTCTCCAGACCCCTTTCCCAGTAATATTAATCATGATAATAACCAGCATTTATTAAGCACCTATTATGTCTCAGGTACTCTTATTCATTTCATTTAATTCTCAGAAAAACCCTGTGAAGCAGATATTATTACCACTGTATAGATGAGAAAAGTGAGGATTGATGAGGTGAACCAGCCTACTCAGGGGCAAACAATATGCAAATGGAAAGCAAGGCTTCACATCCATGTCAGTCTTATATATTTCTTCCCCCTTATCCCTAGCATTATATTCCATGTTTATTGATTTGCATATCATCAATCTAGAATGTGGGCTCCCTGAGGGCAGGGACCGACTTACTTACCACTTCCTATATCACCATTTCTTATATACCTGGCATATAATTGATGCTTAATAAATATTTGTTCAGTGAATAAATGAATTGATGGCAAAGTCCACACTTTAAAACATTGTTAATTTTCAAAGCAACAATGCACATGGTTAAAAACATCAGAAGTATGACAAGGTACAGTGAAATTTGAGTCTCTTTCTTAGACATTTAGTTCCATTCCTCTAAGGTTTCAAGGCTCTTACATATTCTTCCAGAGACTGTTGAATATTCTATGCATGTGTGGGCTTGTACAAGCATGTGTATAATATATGTACCACACCATAGAAATCACAGATACACATGCATGTATATGCATACACACATGCGAGCACTCACACATAAATGCACATTCTATGCATGTGTGCATGTGTGGGCTTGTACAAGCATGTGTATAATATGTGTATTGCACCATAGAAATCATTCAGCAACTTGTGTTTTTTTCACTTAGTATTATCTTGGAAATGCTCAAACCAGTACATATATACACACACAAATCCCTATGCTTCTAACCAACGTGCTAAGCTTCATACCCATCATGGTTCCAGAGAAGTCCCTGGAAACTTTTTAAGGCTGCAATAGCAGGTGTGACCTGGCATCATGAGTGACCTAGAATCTTGAAGTGAGGAGGGACCTCTGAGGTGGTCTAGCTTAACCCTCTCATGTTACAAATGGGGAAACTGAAGCCCAGGGAATGATGATAATGGGAATAGACATTCCCAGAGTCACATAGGGAACTAACTGCAGATCAGGGGCAAGAACCAGGCCTCTGGAATCCTTGGCCAGGCTCCTGTTGCCCCAGTCTCTTCTCCACTTGGCAAGCACAGAAGAAATCATAGCCAGTTCCCAGCAGAGAGAATGCCTGGTCTGGCTTTGTCAATAGCAGTGCCTCTCAGGCAAGATGGGGTGAGAGTGATTATGTAGGTCGCCTGGTAATCAGAAAAGAGAGCTCAAGCCCTTTAAATGCTGGCTGTTTCATTTGGTCCCAGAAGACTGGATTAGCATTGATTGTCTGCACTGAGCTAGTAGATAAAAGATACACTCTGAAAGGGAATATCAGTCTGGAAGGATGAGCCAAGACGCCTCACTCTCTGTGCAGCCTCCTCTTTAGCATCTGGGACTTCTGAGCCCATCAGCATCTTCCACGAGTCTGTGCCTTTCCCTCTAGTTGGCAAAAGTATAGGTGGGTTGGGAGAACAAATCAAGAAAGAAAGCTGGGAAAGCAAAAATTCAGAGAAAGGAGTCTATTGGGATGAATGCTCTTACCTGCAGGTGCCTTCTCCCGCTGTCTTCTATCCCATCCTTCACCTTACCCTCCCTGAGACACACACACACACACATGCTCAGCAAGCCCCATGAGGGCAGGAATCTAGCACATCTTCTTTGCTGTGATTCTCAGTGCCTAGCGCAGTACCTGACCTGTTAGATACTCAATAATTATTTGTTGGAGCCGTCAATACATGCACACGCATGTGTGGTTCCTCCTCACTGAAACACACCCATGCACTCCCACCCTCTGGGTTATTTAAATCGAATCTGCTCCCCCACCTGTTCTTTTCCTTCCTTCTGGCTGCAGGTCCAGCCTCCTCCAAGAAACCTTCCCGCTCCTCCAGCTACAACAGCCTCTCCTTGCCCTGAAGTTCTTGTAGGTTCAGTGAGTAAAGCAATTGTATCTTCTGGACCCAGACATGGTCTGATGGGTATGCTTGATTTACAGGAACACTGAGACAGAGGGTTTAAATGTTGAACTATCACAGAAAATCCAAACAAAACTATTATTGATGTCATATAAACAATAGTTAAATCTATGTTGTGTTTTATGGAGAGATAGAGTCAGGTATGGAGGGAGCCTTGGGCAGGCCATCACACAGCCTTGCATTCAGATCTGTCCTCTACCACTTGCTAGCTTTGCAGCCTTAGACAAGTTGCTTAGCCTCTCGGTGTCCAGTTCTTATTTATGAAATAGGAGTGATAAGACCCTCCTCACAGGATTGCAGATATGAAGGGAGAGAGCACTAAAATGTCACCCCACAAGAATGATTATTTTTGTCAGTTTTGTTCATAGATATATCCTAGAATAGTGCCTGGCACATAGTAGGCACTCAATAAATAGTTGCTGAATAGTAATAAATGTAAGTATGATGTATTAGTCACTCACTGTGTATCAGGCAGGATGCTAGGCATTTAACGCATATTATCTTATTTAATTTTCACCATAGTCCTGGAGGTAGCCCCATTTTTTTTTTTAGATGAAAAATCTGACGAAGCCCGAAGCTTCGTAGCTAGTTTTCAGTGCCACACTGTCATGGTTCTCTTTCCTCTGTAATTAGCTTTGTCTGGCTCATTCAGCCCTCAGCTCTTCAGCAACCATAGCCTCAGTCATGTCCTTTCAGAGTCCCTGCCTTGGACCCTCTGCTGAGGTTACAGGTTACAAAAGTTTGATGGGGCCAGACATGGATGCTCATTTCTATGCTCTATCTTCCCCACCGCATACAAAAAGCTGCCAGTGTTCCAGCCCTCACTCTGTAGTCTCCTCCTCTGTCCATCACTCTAGCTGTTCTGCCTACACTAAACCTTTGCCTGGAATATCCTTCCTATCTTCTTCACTTGTAAATAATTATATAGCTCAGGTTAAGGATGGCATCCTCCAGGTATCCTCCTCTGACCCTTCCTGCACCATGACAGGGTCCTTCCTTCTGTTCCTGTGTCTCTGTATACCATCCCCACCACAGGCCATCATTCTGTCTGTTACTGCCTGTTTAACTGCCTGTCTTCCCCTACTCCCCCTTACTGAGTCTAAGTTCCTATTTGAGACCAAGTAACGTTACATCTGGCCTGCTGTACCTTCCATATCTCTCTCAGTGTCTGGCTCAGAGTAAGGCTCCCTGATACTTTGTGAGTGAATGGTCTGTTCTGTTAGCTGATGTTACCCTCTGCCAGGACCCACAGTTCTGCTTTCCCTTTCATGTCCAGTCCGCAATCCTGCAACCCTCCTAGCAATCCCTTCCTGGTGCTGAGCCAAACTCCTGGATTTGGCTTCCTCACCAGGCCAGGGCAGTTTCCACTCTGGGAAAATTCTTCCTTACTAGTTCAGAGCGTATTTTCCAGGCTGTTGTGGAAAAACATGTCAGGTGCTCAATAATTATTTGTTTAGGTCAGGGACAGGAACGAAACCCAGGATTCCCAACTGAACATGCAAAATCGTTTCTCTATGTTTAGCCCACGGCACATCCAAAACCAAACAATGAGACTCATTTGGATGGGATTTTATGACCACAAAAATCGAGACTACAACTTGAATGTGGGATTTCGTACCTCGTTAATGCGTGTCCTGCCCTGTCACACACTGGAAGGTAAGATGAGGAGCATGGCAGGACTTAGACTTTCTTGTGCTGGCCGCTAATGGGCAGGCCATTTCCCCGCTGTTCTTAGAGAACAGTGAGTTTCCCTGTAGATTAGAGGAAGAATGGTGGGAAATCAGGCTGTAAAGAAAGGGTGAAGCGTAATCAAGGAGAGAGAGCTTAGAATGTCCCCTGAGCAGCACTTTGTTTGGAAAGCAAGAGGAGCCTCTGAGGGCCTTTGAGCAGGAAGTGGCCTGCTCAGCCACAGCCAAACCCCTAGGGAACACTTGGCTAATAAATCTGGGTAGAAAAATGATCACTCCATGTGAGTTAGTAACTTTACCCACCTGGTGCAGAGGCTACTGCCCCAGTATCTCTACCTCACTGGTAACAGCCATCTCCCCTAACAACTCTCATTTCACAAACCAGTTTTCCTGAGGGAGAGATCTGAGCAAAGCAGAAAGCTTCCCCAGGTAAGCCATTAGCAGGGTGGCTGGAATCTCAGCAGAAAGCTTTGATGAATAAATCTGCCCTGAGAGGCCAGTCCTTGCCAAAGCCTGTGATGTGGAGCCTGGCCTTCCAGGAGAGGACAGTTAAGTGGAGGCAGAGAAAGGCCTCAGCAGGACCTTTTCTTTACCCAGCCCCAAATGCAGAGGGAAAAATCATGGGACCTGCAGATGAGCTCAGTCCAAGCCAGAATGTTGTGTCACGATTGATGCTTCTGGGACTGCCATAGGGGAAAGACTCGGCATGCAGAAAACAGTCCTGCCACTAGTGGGCTGCATGTCCTTGGGAAAAACATCTTTCTGGGCGTCTATTTCCCAAACCTTTGAAGGAGATATCTGGACCACTTCAAATACAAAATAACAAATAAAAAATGTGTTCCATCTCCCCTTTTCAACTCTGATCAGTCGTTAGTGATTGCTATATTGAGTTAAGAATGATTCTGAGACTAATCTTAGAAAAAAGTCCAGCATTCTACCAGGTTCTCCAGAAGAGGGAGTAGCCTCATGTATTAGCTTCCTATTGCTGCTGTAACAAATTACCTGAAGTTTTTGGATTAAAACAACACAATTTATTCTTATAGTTGTAGAGGTCAGAAGTTTGAAATCAATTTCACCAGGGATTAGGACATGGGAATATTTTGGGGACCTATTACTCAGCCTGCCATACCTAACATACAGCTCTAATTTACAATCCCTATAATCAGCCTAGAATTAGAACTGGAATGAATAATGGAATAGTTCTGAGTTAGTCTGTGAGGCCTGGTGTATGGGAGCTATAACAGAGAAAAAGATTGCATGTGGCACTTTCTGTTTCAAGAACCATGCCGGCCTCATTGAAATTCCACATCCCACTGCCTTCTCCTGACACTGTATCATTTACAGTGTTCCCGAGGCTAGTACAGTGACTCATTATTATTAGTTAATGAAGCATCTAAGGCCTAAACTCAGAGTCAGCAGCTGGGATAAAGAGTGAGGACAGAGCCTGACTGAATGGAGGTCTGTAGCCGGGATGTAGACCAGAGAAGACAGAGGCCATGCTGTCCTCATGCTTTCATTTCACCAGCATTTACTGAGCACTCAATGTGTTCCAAAAACTGTAGAAACAACAGGAATAAGAGCCATGTGCGTGGTCCTGACCTAAGAATTCACAGTCACATGGAAGAGACAGGCACGCATGAGTATATGAAGACACCCATGAAAAATGCTCGAAAGAGATGGTGTTGGGGAGTATTGATGACAGTATCTGCCTCAGAGAATCAGGGGAGGCTTCCTAGAGAAGGGAGCGTCGACCTGGGTCTTGAAGGATGACTAGACATTCTGAGGTTGGAAAAGGGAAGGGAGGGGGACTTTGGCAGAAGAAACCGATGCTAAAGGGAACAGTGAAAAGGCATGGTTTTTCATGATGCCCTGAGTAAAATGCAGAGATATTCTGGCAGGAGAACAAGAGAATCTGGAAAGTGTGCCTTTAGACAGCTATGATGGCAAGGGGGTGACATTTGGCTGATAAGGGGAACCAAGAGCCAAACCAAACCTCTCTGAATAAACCCAGGGGGCTACAAGGCAAGGCCAAATGCTGAAGTGGTGAATACACACTTGGCTTTAAATCTCAGCTCTACCATTTACTAGCTGTGTGATTCTGGTAAGTTCCTCAACCCCTCTGGGCCTGTCTCCTCATCTCTAAAATGGGAAAAATCATAACCAACTGTGAAGGCCTCGTCTGCCTTGCTTTCTTCAGTATACCCACCATCTGGCACATGTTCGTAAACTGAATGAATAACGTCTGGGAAAAAAAAATGCTTGGCAGGGTATCTGATGGATGATAAATGTTTGGTATATTAATTAATTAATTAATTTTAGGGAAAAAATCCAACGATCATCTGGCCGAGCTCCCACATCCCACTGGGTGTCTCTAATATTCCTGATGAGCCCTCACCACCTATGGTGTCATGGCAGGCTGGAACCAGGGCATAGAGCCCTGGATATGGAATGAGGGAGGAGGTGGGCTTTGGTCACTTGTGAACTGTGATTCTGGGGACACCCATGTCCTGGTCCAGGCTCCATGGCTTCCTTAGGCCACATCCTAACTTAGTTCTGCCCCATTCTCCCGGGAGGTCACTGAAGGCTGAAGAAGGACACTAGGCCATTTGGGCTTCATGGTGAGCTCTATGCCCTTTCCCTTCCTTCTCAACTGGCAACACAGCAGAACCTCCAGGACTTTTCTCTGGGCCTTGCACCACAGAAAGAGCATGGTCTCTGGAGCTTTGCCACTACTCACAGGCCGTGTGACCTGTACAAGTTTAAGCTCTCTGACCTCAGTTTATTTACCTGAGCATAATAGCTAGTTCCAGAATTCTTTAGCTGTGTTACTTTAGGAAATGAACATCTCTGCCCTGCAGTTTCCTCGTGGGTACTGTGTGGATAATAGCACCGCCTCCCAGCGTTACTGTGAGCATTGGTTCCCAGAGCTGCTGTGACCAGACTCCCACCTGAAAAGTGCATCCCACCTCCGGCTCTCTAATGAGTCCTGCCTTGGGCTGTCTAGCTGCTGATCCCACCTGCACTGAGTCTCCTGACTCTGGCTGCCAGCGTTTGGGACCCAGGGCGGGTTTTCTACCCAGTCTAGTGATGGAACCCTGTCTCCTTCCCTCTACAGGAAGCCTCTAAAGGCTGAGCCTTCCCTCTTCCTCATCAGTTATGGGTGGGGATGGTGGCCCTGGCCCAATAACACATGCCTCATGCCCGAGACCACTGGGCCCAGAGGGATAAATATTTTGAAAGAAAAGACTGAAGCAGAACCTCGTAAATCTCTCTCTGTCTTTGGATTTCACTTTAATAACCTATCAATAATTTATGTGGCCGCTCAATTAAGAGAAGGCAACAGCTTTTCCTTCAAATGTCTCAGGAGATATATTACCCATAAGTACCATATAAAGTGAGAAGAGGTCATCTCCTGGGGCTGAGTGGAGGGAGACTGGGTCAGGATCAGCCCTACCACCACTTAGTGTCTCTGTCTCTGTCTCTCTGTCTTGTCTCTTTCTCTTTCTCTTTCTCTTTCTCTTTCTCTTTCTCTTTCTCTTTCTCTTTCTCTTTCTCTTTCTCTCTTTCTTGTCTCTCTCTCTCTCTCTCTCTCTCTTTCTCTCTCTCTCTCTCTGTCTCGTCTCGTCTCTCTCTCTCTCTCTCTCTCTCTCTCTCTCTCTCTCTCTCTCACACACACACACACACACACACACACACATTTATTCTTACAATGAGTTAACCCCTTCACTAGCTGTGCATGACTTCAATCCTAAACCAGAACAATATAGTGGTAAAGTGTTGAGGCTCTAAGTGACCCAAGCTGGGGTAGGAATCCCAGCTCCGCCATTTCCCGGCTGGGCAACCTTGGGCATGGTCTTGAACCCTCTATGAGCTTCACATTTCTCACCTGTAGAAGGAGCAGACAATAGTACCTACATGATATAAGGTTGTTGGTGAGGATTAAATGAAATGAGACATGTAAATAAAGCACTGAGCATTGTTTATCTTTAAATAGAAGTCATCGCTATTATTATTTTTGTGTTATCATCATCTCCATGAAAAAGTAAGCTCTGTGAAGACTAGGTCATTGCTTTGTTCACCACTACATCCCCATCACCTAGGACAATGCCTGGTATATAGTCAGTGCTCAATAAATATTTGGAGAATCAATTATCATACTTCTTGGAAGCATGGCTTATTCTCTCCCGATGTGATTTTGAGAACCCTTCGCTGGGTTCCCATAGCACCTGGATACAGGAATTATCACAAGAGCTTCTTATGTGCCAGGAATAGTGTGAAGGGCCTTATCCTACATGTCTCTCTTTGCCTTGCAGATTCCTTGAGGGGAAGGAATAGAAGTTCTAACCCGGAGTAGGTGTTCAGCAAGCTTTCTGGAAAAGTGGATAATTGAGCAGCCCATTTTACACATGAGGAAACTACACACTTGTCCAGAGCTGGGCGAGGGGGAAGTTCTGGTCCCCAGAGGGACAGACAATCACTGTACCACCCTCCACACTGATGACTCAACATGGAAGGGTCTGCCAAAACCAGCAGAGAGTGAGCTATTTAGCCAGAGGAGGAGAGAACTGTGTGCTCCTACACCAGTCCTACAGATACCTGCCTGATCATGTGAGAGGGTTACCTATGCCACTGTGATGTGCTTTTTATTAAAGCAGGGCTCCCTCACGGGTAGTCTTTCAAATGTCAGTTTTAATTGAAATCCTAATCCCGATAAACACATCACAGATTAAACCCAGCCAGAGCAGCTTCCTGCTGGGTGAACTTCTCACATGCTTCAATAATCAAAATTATCTCCAGGAAAAGGGCATGTGTGGGAACGTCCAGTCCACCAGGCAGCCTCATTCAGAAAAGGACCTTGGCCATGGTTCCCAATGTTACTGATTGTAGGCTCCCAAAGTCATAGCCCAGGGTAGAGACAGCTCAATGCCAGTCCCAGATCAGCTGCTGACATGGAGTTAATGCTTAGCCAAGAAAATCAGAGCATCATCAGCATTTGAAGGGACTGTGGAGATCTTCCAGTCCATATCATTTTACATAAGGGGAAGACCAAATCCTAGAGAGAGAAATGGACAGAGACCCGTTAGTTGCAAGAACCCAGATCTCCTACCTCCAAGCTCAAAGCCCACCCTGTTCCTCACGTTGGCTTTGCCAGCTGGTAGCTACATAACCTTGACCAAATCCATTTCCTTTCTCAGCTTCAAATTTCTTATCTATGAAATTGAAGAGGTTGGACTAGAGCAGTGGGCTCAACCTTGACCACACATTAAAATCATCTGAGGAACTTAAACAACTTTCAGTGCCTAAGCTTACCTGAGACCAATTCATCATAGCCTCTGGACATGAGCATTTTATAAAGCTCTTCAGATGATTCCAGTGTGCATCCAGGATTAAAAACCAGTAGACTCAATAATCACTGTCTCTCTGGCTCTAACATTTTATGGAAACCTCTGTGCATCACATACTCCCATGCCCCTCCCCCTCCACACACACCTACCCCGCAGTTCATTTGAGTAATTCCTTCTTATACCTCAAGTCCCAGATTAAATATCCCTTCATTAGGCTGAATGAGGGAGGCATTAACTGAGTTCTACCCCTCTCATAGCCGTCACAATAATTATATTTTGTGGCTGTCTTCCCAGAGTCATACCAGAGACTGAGTATGGTGCACAGATTCTAAGATGTCCTCCAGTTATCTCCTATTCTCACAGCCTTGTATCATCCTCACCCCCTCACCTTTGAGTGTGGACAGGACCTATGACTTCCTTTAACTTGTACAATATGCAAAGGTGACAGGGTTATATTATAAAAAATCATATCTGTTATGCTAGGAAACTCCCTCTCTTCCTGTCTTTGATGAAGTAGGTGGCTGTGTTGGGGAGGACCACATGGCAAAGAAATGAGGGTCACCTCCAGCCAACAACTAAATAGGAATTTAGGCTCTCAATCTTAGCCTGTAAGCACCTAAGCCTGCCCTGCTAACTACTACATGAGCTTAGAAGTGGGTCCTTCCCCAACCAAACCTAGCTGACACCTTGATTGACACCTTGTAGAGGACCCAGCTAAGCTGTGCCCAGACTCCTGATCCATAGAAACTCTGAGATAACAAATGTGTGTTATTTAAGGTGCTACATGTGTGGTAATATTGTTATGTGGCAAGAGATAATGGATACACAGCCAATCTCCTTCAACTGACACATCCTGTCTTCTAGCACAGTGCAGGGCACATTGAAAGGTCATTAGAATGATGACATTAAGTCCTTTGAATTCAACATTTGCCCAACTTCTTTTTTTTTCTTCCTCCTAATGACAAGCTAATAGCCCATAATTCAATGTCAGACCATCAAACGAGGGCTGTGCTATCAAACTGTTTACTCTTAAAAGGGAAAGTGGGAAGCACACATTATGATGATAATTGTGATCCAGCTTAATGAAATCAACGTGTGGTTAAATAACTATTTGCTGAGTGTAAATTTTTATTGTTATT